>BGZK01001299.1:0-174146 GCA_005406025.1 Eumeta japonica
GTTTATGGAAAACCATAGCTAATTACACTAATAACCATCAATCACGGATTCTAATTTGTTATTCCTAAGGCTCGTAATTAAATTATTTTAGGAGTTATTGAAATATTAACCTACGGGCAAAATTAGGTGCTAATCTGTCCTTTTTGCCAACCTTACATCGCTAAGCCATTTTAAGACCTATATTGCTATAATTAAATTATAGTGAATTAAGTAGGGCAATATTGTGACGCAATCTTCCTAAAGAAATAAAATAACATTCTATTCACCAAAAATCGTCTCTTAAGTCCTTTGGGCAAAGTTAGGTAGTCTTTTAAATTTTTTTTTTCATATAAATACATCAGAAGGGCCAGGGTTATCAAAATACAAACAATTTTGAAAAATATTTATATTCTTAAAGGAAAGAGCGTTCTCAATACTAGCGACTATTACCATTACTATTGTAGTACCTAAATGGTACTTATACTTGACTACAACAGCGAAACAATTTTAAAAATTCAAAATAAATGCACGTCACTAAACAAAAAACTTTACCTGCACAGCAAAAACATTCAAAAAATCAAAAATATATAGAATTAGAATCATCAAACAAAACAAATTTCTCAAAAAGTTCGTTCATTTGCATTAAATCTATTTTTTTAACTGTGCAATCGTCAAGTATCTTATCTTGATCGGGTCGCTTTGGTTTTACGAATTTTAGATACCATCTTTCTTTTTAATAGTTTTGTAGAAAGATATTGTATATCTTTCTTGCAATACGTTGATGCTAAGTGTATGGTGGGACTTGAAAGGTACTATTCATTAAAATCCATGTTTTCTTTAAAAACGCCATCTGTTAGATCGTAAAATGTAAGTCACTATTTTCCTTAAAAACGCCATCTTTTAGATTGCATCATAAAAGTTACTGATTTTATTCAAAAGTCCCATCTAACGACCGCAAGATCTAAGTCACTGTATTCTTTGAAAGTGCCATCTAACTATCGTAAAATGTCGGTCAATGATTTTCTTTAAAAGCGCCATCTGTTAGATTGTCTTATAAAAGTCACTGATTTCTTCAAAAGCGCCATCTAACTATCGTAAAATGTAAGTCGGAAGTTTCTTTAAAAGCGACATCTGTTAGATCGTAAAATGTAAGTTAATGTTTTCTTTAAGAGCGCCATCTGTTATGGCCAAATTCTACAACTTTTTCAATCTTACCGAATTTTGCCCAAACAGCGAAACTAATTTGAAACATTACCAACTAAAAACCTATTTCAAATTGTACATTTTTCTCTTTTAAGCAGAAAACTAGACTGCTTTTTGACAGCACTGAGCCTTTATAACGGTACCTAATGTCAATCAGTTGCTTGGCATTTGCTATCAAAAAAACGTTGAATTCGGTAGTGTAAATTTTTCTCCAAGAAACTTGATAGAGATCAAATAGAAGCAATCAAGACGTGAGTGATTGATGTGGTTTAAAGAAATATAGTCATATTTTGATGATGTTTCATAATTACAAAGCAGGAATCTAATTAAGGTAGTGAAGTTATGGCGTTGGGCAATGTTAGGCATGTAGACACAGAATCCAAAGTAACAACATTGCCCAGCAATTTTCGGACTGTTGAGTTGTCAAAATTTCAAAATTTTATAGGTATTACATTTTCTGATTGGTTTCGATTTGCAGTTTATTTGCTAGATACCTACCTATTTTTTGTCACTAGTAGCTTCATGAAAGTAATATATGGTATCGTATAATTGCTTTTTTGGAGTTTATTCCATATGAATCGATTTTTCATGTATAAGCCTGAGGTATGAAAAACCATAGGGAGTAAAATCAAACTTGGCATTATAATATGTTACTTTCAGATTAGTCTCTTGTATAGTCCACACGCACACGCACACGCTCTCGCACACGCAGACGTACACACACTTTTTTTTCTACTTGGCTCAAAATGTAAACAATTTTGGTGGGATTTATGGTTAATTTATTTTGTTTACAAAAAATAAAGTATTACTGTAAACTTATGCTGTAAATAAAGCAATAAGTACTATGTAGGTTTACTCCTTTATTATACCCACTAAAAATCTTGTTAAGATAAATAAGATCTTATTTACCGAACTTTGTATTTTCATCTGTGTTTTGTATATAAACTGAAGAAACTGTTCCAGAAGAGTTATCAAGATAATTTCTTATGTCATTCTTTTTAAAATATGACACGTATTTATTGTCTTCCTCATCTTCAGTGCTGTTGTTGTCAGGTGGTTCCTTTTTCTCTTTTTGCTTTGTTTCTTCATGCTGCCTCAACTTTCAGTGCTCGTACTAAGCCCCTATATATTTTTCACAAATTTACCACGAAATATACAAAGTAGAATTAAATTATAAGTTAAGAAAATTTTATTGAACTTCCCACCTCTAAAGTTCCCACCAAAAAAAATATGCCAAAATAAAAGTGATAAATAACAGTTTTTTAGTTTTTATTTTATCTCCAATGAACATAGATATTTTTGTTTTATGGAGTCGTGTAGCCATAAATTTTTACAGGATATAGACGTATTTGACAATGATTTTGGACTAATCACAACCTTTCAATCCCTACAAATATAAGGCACAATTACTGACGATTTAGGAAAAAGTGGAAATTGTCACCTTTGATTTTATGCCTCTCAACCGTTCAATATAATAATTGATTTATTTATTTAACAAAAAAATATTTTTTGTTTTGTATTTACGTTATTTTATTTAAAGCATGTTACATTGTCTTTCACACGTAGTATCACATTAAAACAACGTAATTTCGTATTTTGAGCAGTGTGACCAGCAAACCATGGCTACATTGCTTAAATAGTTTAAGTAATTTTCTTGTATTGAACTTATTCTTTGTTAATCATAATTTTTCATAATTGTCGTATAGTGCCCTTCTTGAAAAAATTATTAATACTACATACCGATTGATGTCAACATACTTTGTCGTTGTCAATGTCAATCTAAAATTTGTCGATTTGTCCGAGGTTTTGTATCTTTGTGCAAACAATTTTCTTGTTTATATTTACAATGTGAAACTAAGCGATGTTTCTCTAAAATTATAATTTAAAAAATTGTTATTTTCATTTTATTATTAATAATGTTTGGATATAGTAAAGAAGCTGTTAGAGTGAAAGTTAAGGTGAGTTTAACATTATTTAAAGTGTTCAGTGTAATTTGTGTCTAATATTATTCAAATATAATATATGAACTAGTTTATAACTATTAATTGGATAAGCGATGCTAGAAAAAAGTCTAAATTTTGGTTAATGGCTTATTATATTTTATGCTGATTTACAGAAATGTGAAGGAAAACTGCAGCCAGAACTGCGAAAATTTTCTGTAGACCCTCAAATAACATCTTTAGAAGTGTTGCAAAGTATTTTGACCAAAGCTTTTGATATAAAATCTGACTTCACTTTGTCATATCGAACGGTAGATGAATCTGGGCAAGAAATATATCTTCCGTTATTATCTGACTGGGACTTAGATGCTGCGTTCCTTAAGTTTGTATATCATGTATATACTTAATTTAAAGATGATCTTTTGAATGCACATTAATAATTAAGCCATTAGAAATACCTGTAGTATGCACACAAGAGGGACAGTTGTTTTTTTTTGTTCCAACTACAATGCTTATGCTTCCACTCCATTCAGATTATATTATATATGTAAAAATTATTAATAACGATAACATAAACATTGGAAATGGCATCGCTATATTAGTGATGTAGCTATTTATTAATATTATATAAAATACAAATTACTCAAGCTACAATCAAAAAAATGTAAAACAATCTAATAAGCAGGCAATAAAATATGTGAGTAATATATCAGTAAATTAGGTAACATACAACAGTGTACTACATTAATTAGATGCCTTAAGTATTAGTAGGTAATCTAATCGCTTTGAGTTTATTGAGGAATATGGTGTTTTTGCTGAATATATCTCGATATTCGATCAATACACTACCTTAGTAATATTGTTTTCCTACATTTGTTTTTCTACAGAATCAAAATTTCTATCTGTATGAAAAGCCTCTTCCCTAGCTTTTATTTAGTTATAATTCATACAATTAATTACAGTGATTGATTGTAAAATTATATAACTCCAGATTTGTATACATACATTTTTTTTTCACTGTTATTGTTAGTAATACTTTTGCCTTCTACATAAAATGAGATTGTAATTTTGCTGCATTATAATTTTCACAACTTTTTATATCAATTTCTATAAGACAACAATTTTATTAACTTAATTTCATTTATCCAATAACTAATTTACATATATGCCTTTTTGTTTCATAAAAAAATCAATAGATGCTTTTAAAGAAATGGTTTTAAATGGTACAGACAGATTATAATGTCATTACATACATTTAGGGACATGTTTTTTTTCTCTATTCTTAAGTATTTTTTAAATAAAATATCAAATGCAGTTGAAATTGTTACTAAATATTAGTAAATATATGTATACAAGTAATCACAGATCCTTTCATCTTTTTTCATGAAATGTATTGTTGATTACTTGCCATACACATTTGGCTTAAACATTATTGAATATAAATAGTAACTTTATCGACAATTTACTTAAATGTTATTTAGCAAAAATAATTTTGATTTATACTGAATTTGAATTGAAATTGAATTTGACATTACCTTAATCAAAAAAAAATAATAACAGTTATTCATTTACAATATGCAATTAAGATTAATTATTCCAAATACCAATTCTTGTTTAAATAGTATTTTAGGTAGAGTGCTATTGTATTATCTAGTGTACACCTTTCCGTGACATTCAATGTTTGTTTTATCATACAAACAGTTGTAAACTTCCACTGTTTAACTTTTAGGGCTCACAATATAGCATTAACACACAGATCAGAACCATGTGTTCAATTAAAAGTAGATATGAAACCTTTTGCCGAAGCTACAGAAGATTGGGAACCAAATTATGTCAGTACAACTATTCAAAACCATACTCAGAATTCTAAAGATCAACCTAATCAGGCACCACAACTAAGTCATACAGAAAAACAGGACATACAGACTGGATTGCAAGGCATGATAATGAACCAAGTGAGTGATCATTAAAATAATCTAAGAAAAATATTCTATTTAATGCATTGTATTCTGATAGGCTAGTTATGACATATTTGTTATCAGAACTGATTCCATTTTTATAGCTAGCAGCTCAGGCACGGACCCAGTATTTTGTTCAGGGATGGGCATTTCAAGAATTTCAAAAAGTGCTTCGGCCGTACGTTAAGGGAATGGGGCCAATTGTACCTATTAGTCCCCCTGGATCTTCACTTGTAACAGCTATAAACCACTAGCAGCTATATCAATGTATGAAGTCAATAAATTTTGTTGGTTTGAGGCCCTGTTATTGTTTTGATTCCTGTTCTTAATAATTTTGAATATCAGATTTATAGAATGTTTAATAAATGTATTTCAAAAACAAATATGGGGGCTACAGATGTCCATATAATCAAATTTAATTATTATCTTTCAAACTCCTTAATTAAAAAATTGGTATCTTTTAATTTCAAATGTAATATTAAAAATTAAAAGATAACAATTATTGAAACCTAATGTATGTGTAAGCAGCCTTATATCTAAGCAGCAATTTCAATTAGTGTTTTTTTTTAAAAAAGAATGCCCTAGAAATGAAAATTAATGTTCTTTTTCATTCACCTTTCATTTTTCCTTATTTTATTTTGTCCTTTATAGTCACCAAAAACAAATGGCGACGAAAAGGAGTTAGGTAAGAAGTTTGATTTTTCAAGAACACCTGAATAAAATCTACAAATTATCTGAATAAATTGCTGCTTAGAAATAATGTTCCTTATAAGTACAGTTATGTTTCATTCTTTGTCATGCTTTTATTTTTAACCTGTCATTCGTGTGCTACAATGCATATTGATTTGATAAAATTTGACCAGACACCCATGTATAGATATATTGAAAATTTTTTTCAATGTTTTCAATAATTAAAATGAAAACATAATTCTGATCCTGTATTAAACATTTGCCTCAAAGTGGATAAAAGAGAAAGTCAAAAGTAAAGGTGATCTGAAATCTGTCCTATAAATTCTATTAGGTGGTGTATAAACAGTGTTACATCAGATTATTATATTTATGTTGTGTTTTGGTGTGAGCTACAGCAAAATTTATATGTTGACATTACTGTAAAAAACATTTTGCATATTTTTATAAAAAGTCAGCCTTTGACATTATCATTTAATTTAGCAAAATTCCTATAATACTTTTAATATGAATAACTGCAGATTAAAAAATAAAATACCTTTGACATTATTAAATATTTAGCCCTCGCATTTTGGGCATTTTAAAGCTACTGTTTATCTAATGTAACTGTCTTCACTAGTCAAAGGTTATTTCATTAATTAAAACTAGTTATATAAGGAAATTGCATGTTTTAATAATAGAATAATTCATATTTTTTTTACTGCCCTAGAAGTCAATTTCAAGTTTATATAGTTATATAAACTTTTAAGATATACATATTTATAAAAATTACATTTCACTTAACAATAGTTTATCTATGAATAATACTATATTTTGAAATTTTAGGTGGAAAAGACTTTTAATATGGTTTCCAGAGCTCTCAATTTATATGAAGATCCTAATACACCTCCTAGATCTCCTTTAAGTGATATTGAATTTAGATCATTTTTGGATGCTGTCGGCCAAATTATAAATATTTCAAAATTAAGAGAAACCATTTATTTTGGGGGTATAGACCCAAGTTTAAGGTATAGCATCAATAACTCAATATTATTCTGTATCTGTTTAATAAAAGGCATTTAAAAATTACAAATGAATTATTAAATAACATGATTTAATGTGATAGTAACTACTCACCGACATTCATTTATACAGGAAAGTGGTATGGAAGCATATTCTTAATGTTTATCCTGATGGCATGACAGGCAAGGAACGAATGGATTACATCAAAAGAAAGGCTAACGAATATTATGCACTTAGAAATCGTTGGAAAGATTGTATACAAAAAGGCGTAGTAAGTTATCCTTTTTACTGGATTGCATCACAAGTAGTAGTCATATATATTTGTATGGAAAGTATTATAACATATGTAAAATTAAAGCACCAAAGATATTGCAGATTAGAATTTTGTCTACTATAATTGTCCCAGAAAAGTTTTTCTCATGTATCTTCAAGGTAAAACTGTTTTTTTATATGCATAGATTGGATAGTATGATGACTTTCACAGCGATAGCTTTTTCCCAAATATCATTATTTGGCCCATAGTTCCCTTTTTTTTTTCTTCTCTTCTCCAACATTATATTACACTATGATTAACAAAAAGCAACCGATGCATCCATACATGAACTGATACTCATGGATGTGTATTGTATGTATACCTATTGAACAGATCTATGTGAATCACAAGCCTTAAATTGAATTACAGTTATAATTACAATCTTTTATTTTATAAATATCATATTTTTAAATTACAAATTATTTTTTCAAATTTACTTGTTTGTGAAAAATTACAGATTTTTTATGTCAAAGGTAACTTATAATTACAATATTTTATGTTTATTTGTAATATTATTTAAATAACATTAATGTCTTTTGTTCAGATCAATGCAGACCTAGCTTATGTCACAAGTATGGTTCGGAAAGATGTGCTAAGGACTGACAGGCACCACAACTTTTATGCTGGAAGCGATGACAATCAAAACATTGCCTCACTTTTTAATATACTTACTACGTAAGTATACATAATGTACAAAAATATAGTATGTGAGATATTTACAATATGAATTAAATTTAAATTGTAAATTAATGTTTAAAATTCCTTGCATTACTAGTCTATTGCAAAAAAAAAATAATAAGAATATTCTGCAAAAGGTTTGTGCATTTCTATGATAAGAAGCTAGAGATTTAAATTAATGTTTATATTTCTCCGTGACAACTTTTTCATTTATTTTGATTATATCGTTACTAATGCTGTGCTTTTCACTAAATATACATATCCATATTTATAAAAATTCTAGGTATGCATTGAACCATCCAACAGTCAGTTATTGCCAAGGTATGTCAGATCTGGCATCTCCACTGTTAGTGACGATGGGCGATGAGGCTCATGCTTACATTTGTCTGTGTGCTCTGATGATGCGTTTATATCCTAATTTTCTTCTTGATGGTGAAGCTATGACTCTTAAATTTTCACATTTGACCGAATCTCTGCAAGTTTATGACCCAGATTTTTATAACTACTTGAAGTTGCAGCAGGCTGATGATCTGCTGTTCTGCTACAGATGGTTATTGTTAGAAATGAAACGAGAATTTGCTTTTGATGATGCACTTAGAATGCTGGAAGTTTTGTGGGCGTCATTGCCTCAAAAGGCACCTAGTCCTGATTTACTCCTGAAAGAAAAAGAATTTGACCCAACACTTGATATCGAAGAAGGGGAACCACCTCCTTTGAGCCCGCTTATCAAGGCTCCTCGGGAGAATGCTTATACCAAAGTTTGTGCAATACGCCGTCAAAGCTCCAGCTTTAGTTTAGCCAATGTTAAAACAATTCAACTTGCCACATACAAACAAATGAATCATAGCCTGGATGAGAACGCGACACGTAAATCTGTCACTATTTCCTCATTAAAAAATGACAAAGAGTTTAAAAGTTTAGACGACGCTGCGATCCAGCTGCAAAAACCAAAATCAGGAAGAGTTATATTTAATAAGAATCACAGTGACAGTATAAAAGAAGACTGCCCAAACACTAAGGACAACAAAGATTCGGGAAAAATTAATGAAGAGCTTAAAGTACCAGATGATAAAATAACTTGGTCTAGTACTGGAAATTTAATCAATGGCAATGTCCATTCTGAGGCAAAAGACACACCTTTAGGTAATCAAATACGGTTACTACGGGATAAAATATCAATGCACAATAACAAATTCTTCTCATTAGATAAATTAGATGCATCTGCAATAGATACTGATTCTGATAGCAAACCTAAAGTTAAAATGATAAAAAATCTAAATGAGTTTCTCAATTTCACGAGCAAGCCAACTGTTGAAGGACAACAAAAACTTGTAAGGGCACATTCGGTGATTGAAAAATCTTCACTTGGTGAAAACTCGTCTAATTCATTTAAAGCGTTAATTCAAGAGAATGATAACGTACAACCAAAAACCAATAGGGACCCCAAGTTGTTAAATAAAATTAGTAAAAACATTCAGTCTGAAATGACCGATGGAAGTAGTCCAGATGACTCTCAAGAATATTATCCAATGACAACATCAATGACGCGGGAGCTTAGATTGGAGTTGGAACATTTAGATCGTCAAGTCTTTGGAGAATCTTATGTAACTCGTTGTACAGTCACTTGTGATTCCCCATCTGATTCTGCCAGTACTGATGACAAATCTATAACTACTACATTCCAAAAAACGCATGTGAAAGATTCTAATGTGATTGATATTTCCGAAGTCCATGCAGATGTTGTGCAGTCCTTAGATCCTAAAAAATCATCAATACATGACATAACTAAATCTACAGCTAAAAGCATAGAGGATATTTATCTTTGGGAAAATCCACTACACAGAAATACTCCTACAACGAGAACAACTGCCAGTTGTCCTCAAACACCTGATGAGCAAGCTGATTTAGATTTTGATGGTGACACTGGTGAAATATTTGAAGAGCTATCTGGTAAAAAGTCAATAACACCAATAAGGTTATTAAGAAAGAATCAATCATTGGAACCCAAAGATTTAGTACCAGATGGAAAATATTCCAAGGAACATTCCAGTGATTCTGACTTATCAGAAAAGGATGTAGTTACTAAATCACAACCAGAGAAGGTAAATACGAATGCTTCAAGATCTCATAAATTCTTTTCAAGTATGTCTCAAGAATTAGAAAATGCTAAACGTAATTGTGAATCTCTTCTTAGTACAAAGCAATCATCCAATTTACACAGTGTAGCTACGACCATAAATAATTTCCAAAAGAAATATGAAGTGTTTAAACCTCCGGTACAGAAAAATGTGAACATGACATTGGTCAGTTGTGAAACGCCTATTAAAAGTAGCATAAGCGCTTTACCACCTCCATGTCTTTTTGGAGGGGGCAATCCATTCTTAATGTTCCTATGTTTAACAGTGTTGTTACAACACAGAGACTATATCATGAGAAATCGCATGGACTACAATGAATTAGCAATGCATTTTGACAAGATGGTAAGAAAGCATAATGTCAACAGGGTGTTAAATCAAGCTCGCCAAATGTATTCTATATATTTAAAACAACAGGCACAGAAAGTTAGCGATGTCACAACTTGAATGTAATAGAAATAGTTCTTTTAACTTTCCATAAATCATTAAGATTGCTCATTTTCATCTAAAATACATTGTATCTATTTTTATGTGAGACTGTAAATGTACTAAGTAACAGTATTGAATCTTTTAGCATTTATTTTTTTTTCGTGATTATATAGCCTTTATTTTAGGATTATAATAATTGTATAACTATTATTGTTAATTTTTATCTTTATGTTAGTTATGGTCAATGAATTTGAACTATGAATTTTTTATTGTATATTATAATTGATACATAAATATGATATTACTTACAAGTTTATAGGAAATAAATTTGTTTATTTTTTTGCTTTATATGCCTGCCACTCATAGCCATAATCTAGTCGACAATGTCTATGAATTTAGCTTAGCACTAGTCTTTAAGCCTTTTGGCCTACACATCGATGTATGAATTTACTCTCCTATTACCTATACATTTCAATTTCAATATTGAGTTCATTGTAATTTCACTGGAATATATACTTGACATGTATTTTGTCTATTTATTGCAATTTGTTTTTAAATTTATTTCTTAAAATAAAGTGTCATTTTAAGAAAAGAAAATTCATGAGCTCAATTTTTTTACAGCTGTAGCTCTCAATTAATGAGTATTAGTTACAAAAACACAGTTTTAATTTTAAACTCTTAAGTTATAAATCTACATTAACTTTGAAAAAACCTATATTTTTTAATTTTTTATGTATGGTATTTTTTGAATGTATTTTGGGTTTTCATTCACTTTGTGGCATTTCATGCAGTTTATTAAGTGAAAATTGGATTGCATATCAAACATTAATTTAAAAAGAATTTTGCAAGTTCTTTTGAGAAATCACTTTTGCAAATTTCACATTAACAATGTCTCGAAGAAATCAACCGATTTTCATAGATCGATGTTCTTTTAAGAACAAGAGTTGATTGTATTTTGTGGTTTAATGATAGAGTACTCTATAAAGTATTTCAGAAAAACTCATTAAAAAATGTTCTCCAGCAATATTTCGAACAATTAATTTTTATGCAGATTGTGGCCATTTATGTAGCTTTTTGGGGAGAAAAGCAGATTAAATTTTGGTATTGATTGATACAGTAGTCTTAAAGTTATTGCATATTATCAATACAATCCCGCATCCTTATTCATGGAAACCGTCAGGAAAACCGCCAAATTAGATTCGTAGGACTGTTAAACATAATATCTGATAACTAGATATTCAAAGATTGCGCCGAAAACAATAACTGCAATTTTTTTTAATTTTTCACATTTCATAGAGAGAAGTTAAAAAACAGTGTAATTTAACTAATATTATCTTACGATAGTTCACATTTGATTTATGTGATCTAAGGAGAAAATTGATATTATATTCAGCCAAACATTTTAGTATCAGATGGGCATTAGAAAAATGTGCCTTCATCTGTTAATTGAATCAAATAATGTTTTAAAGGCAGATAACAATATTACAAATATATGAGAACAAGTCTGTCATCACAGTCCCACTGCTATTAACATTAATTAATTTAAAAAAAATTATGTAGGCTGCAAACAATTTCAGATAACTGCCAGTTATAAATATATATATTTGTTTTTGTAAACTTGACTTATATGTTAATATTTTTTAATTAACAGATGAAGGAAATATTTGTTTTATCCACTTGTTTACACCTGGCTACAGGGAAATGTAGCAGTTATAAAGGTCACTGTCTAATGTAACAAGGTTTAAAACATCATATTCGAAAATGTTGTACTTGCAATGTGCAATTAACATAAGGCACAAAAAAATTATTATTAATTGAATAATTAATGTTAATAGCAGCAGGATAATTATGGTTGGCATTGTTCTCATAAATTTATAATATTGTTATCTGCCTCTAAAACATTATTTGATTTAATTAAATGATGAAGGTACATTTTATAATGACATATAGACATTATTCCTTTATTAATATGGATGAAAGTTCCTTTTCCAAATTTACAAATATACTTTTACTTTCTATTTTAAAAAGATTATTTTTTATATTATTGTTATACTGTAGTATAATACAATCCAGTACTGAAAATACTGGACTTATTCTAGACCAAGTCCATCTTTCAATTTTAATTCGTCTTGCTCATAATTCTGATCCTGATCCAGATTCTGCTTCTTCATTCAATCGTAAATCGTTTTAATTAATAGTATATATGTTTACATATATATAATGTTAAATGGTGTATTATTTTATTCTAGTCATCCTTTTAATTTTGATTTCAATATTGATTAGCACAATAATATATATTTAAATGAAATTAAATAATAAATATCAGCATCATCATTTTATTTCGATAGTACAGTTTAATAGCAGTTCCTTGAGTAAAATACCATTTTATGATAATAACTGTAAAGATAAACCATACCATTTAAAAATATATATTTTTCTTTTCTTAATTTCTATGTAAGGAATATATATATATACATTAAAAGATTGGGTTAGTTTTTTTCTGTGTAATTATGGTCATATTACATAAAAGCAAATTTTCATGATTTTCATATCCTCAGTTTTATAATCAAATAGAGTTCTCTTCCTTCAAAGTCATAGTGTGGCGCAATTAAAAGACTAAACTGTATTTTGTTTGTTTATTGGTAATTATTAACACAACTAAAGATTTAAATATTACTTACTTTCTTAAAAATAAATAATGACTAATGAATATTAATAAAATTATGTTGGTCACTATAATTTTCTGAAACAATGATGCATATTCAGAAAAAGCCATGTTTGGTTATCACAATAAGTTTTGTCTTGTTAATATCAAAATATGCCACATTTGTAAGTTTACTTTCTCTTGCTTCCGCCTCCTGCTAGAATAACCGCAATCCTCATGAAGATATTTAGTATATCTAAATATACACCCATTGCCCTGTAAATGATAATATTAAATTAGGGCTTTTCATATTTTTACATTAGAAATACAGAAAGTTTCAAAAATGTTAGTACCAACTACATATTCTATTTGAATAAATTGAATAATACTTATTAATTAATCATTCTAGTGCCCGTGGATCTTGGACAATTAATTTTTGGAAAAAACTCACATGTCCATAAGTTGTGTTATAATAAATAGCTAATAAATTTACAAGACAAAATAGCTGAGAATTTTTGCTTAATGTAATGTTTATTTTGATACATATTACGTGAAATTCAGCAATTTCTTTACACATGTAATTTGATCACTTACGAATTTATTGGGTCATAGGGCTGGTAACCATAAGCTGGATGCATTTCGGCCCTCTTCACTATAGCCTGTGTATCATATAGCAGGAAACCGCTGAATACTATGAGACCACCGTACAAGCTCAATGAATATAAACCTGCAATCCAATTCTTTTTTAGATTAATGTAAAATATAAAATGTCCTTATGTCCAAATAATATGTGTGTATAATTTATTTTATCAATATAATATTGTAAATAAAAAATATTATTTGACTCATATATGTTATCAAATATTTTTTTTTTGTTTTGTTATAAAGCTGTAATTACAAACAATTGATTATAATCAATTTAAAATACTGTTAATCGTCAACTTTTAACTTCTAATACTTATAAAGTTAAATAATGTAAATAGAGGTATAAGAATTACCAGCTCCGAGAGCAGTAGTTGGTGGCAAGAACATGCTGGCAAGTGAGGCAGCAAAAACTGCACCCAGGCCCATGGCGAGGGGTGCGCGCATGTTCAAGAATTCACCGGAGGGCGCGCAAATTGCTATTGTGCTCAGACCACCCACAACACCAGCCGTATACCTTAATAATTAGTATTTAATTATATTTACTATATGAAAATTGAGAAAATATATATTGCTTTATAATTATTATTTATTTATGTGATGGAGTCAATTTTATAAATATATATTTTTAAAGATATTTCTAATTAATCTGAATAGGCATTTCGGAATTAATGTTGTTTAAACAAAACAATTGAAATATATCAGACTATTTTTTTTTCTTTTATTTTTCACCACATAAAATTGACCATAATGCCAAGTCTTGGAAATTTGACAGACATTTAAATTTTATGTGGTGAAAAATGAATATATCTAAGGACAATCAATTCATTGATTTACATATGCATAATTCGTTTGTTTAGCCAATGTTACAGGTGTTATGGCTATACTATAAATATTGTCATGATAAAGTTTTAAAGAATAAAATAGAGTTGGGATTATAATAGGAATAGAAATTGTTAGATATAAATATGAAAAACAAAATCTATTTCCGGCAAGAGATATAAGGTAGAACCATAGTTATTAAAAACAGACAAGCTGTGCATTACATTTATTACATTCAAAGCATTGCATTGATCCCCACCAAAAGTCACAAAATACACCTAAAGCATTTCTACACCAAAATTAAAAATAAGGGACCCCATGGAACTAAAATGTATAGTGTATTTTTTTATTGGTGATGAATGGTTCTTATCGAACAGAATCTTTTGAACATTAATATGTTCTGGATATTTTTTGTTTTTATTTTCTTGCTAAAACTCTAGTTAATATTAAAAGCATGCAACACATAAGAGAGTGAGTCCTGTCTTATTAGCTCCCATTAGTGTTCTACTAATAGAAATTTGAAAGAATTTAAAAGTCATTACAAATTATCCAAAATTCCTTTTTGAGTGTGTTATGCAACCAATAAAAATGTTTTACAAATGATAATCCAAAAGGCTCTTACCAAGCAGCTCGCATTAAAATAGGACCACCTAAAAAGCACATTGGAGCGATGACAGCACCCATGATTCCCGTGTGTACCATCCATGCAAGTTGTTTTGGACCAAAACCCGGTTTATATTCCATTCCTCGGACAACCATCCCAGAGCCAATCATCAGTGCCATTGTCCCCAATATCGACTGTAAATAAACAAAGGTATTGTTGATTAAATCACATTATGCATATTTTATTAATTAATGGAAATTATTTATTAATAGTAAAGAAATGCTATATTATGATGTTATAGCACTGATAAACAATATGTAGCCAATCAAGTTTTTATCCCACATCTTTTGAGTTTGCCATAGAAATGTGATAATTCTCATGAGGTTGTTGTGTAGTGTCATCAGTCTAATTTATATTATATAATGTAATTTGCTATATTACAATGAAATTGGTAAAACCGTTTTCAAGATACCAATTTATACAAATATTATGATCTATATAAATTTATCTACTATAAAAAAAATAATAATACAGTTAAAATAAAAATATTTTACCATCCATCCATTACTGGCAACAAGATTAAGTAGTGTCGGTGTCCGAAATATAACCATAGCACTTCCAGCAGTGAGGATCAATGAACCAGCAATGTAACCGTATGTACTTTTAATACGGTCTTTGACATATTGTGGCCAAAGGCTGTAACAAAGATTATATTATATTCATTTATAACAATACTCGCTCTCGCATGTGGCACCAATTGCACAGACGTAGAATTAATTCTTTCATCTCGTATATTAAATTATCATGCTTAAAATAATGATCTCCATTGCAACATTCTCTCATAACAGTTCTGCTTTTGACGCCCATTTGTCTCATTCTTGATGCTATTCGTAATCTCAGATTTGATTCTGAACCCGGTTCCACTCTTCACTCTGATTTAGATACTGCTCCTCATTCCGATTCCAGTCACCCTCTTGATTCTAGTTTTAGTCCCACACTCAATTTCAACCTTAGTCCTGTTCTCGATTTCGATCCCTTCCAGTCTCGACTCTTGGGTCTGTTCCCCATTCCAATTTTCATTTCTGCTACCAGTCAGGATTCCAGTTTCGATTGAAGCATATATAAATACTACTATCAAAATAAAATTAAGGCTATATTATATGAAGATTTTTACGAGTGAAAGAATTTTCAGAAATGCTAGTATTCTTCGTGCCTATAATCTCCATGGAAATGTAAATAATTTTCCAAAACTTTTACCAGAATTGCTTGAACAGGAAGGCAGCATAAAAAATATGACAATTAAATATTGCTCTTTAAGATTCTTTCAAAAATGATTTAGATTTATGCTAAAAAACAGATTCTTTTTGAAAGTCCTCGATAAAACTACGATGTAAATAAGTATTTTATAACCACGGAAATTTAATGCAGGTGATAATAGATGATTCATAAGCATACTCTTGTAAATTGTAGTGTCCTATGTAGTTAGCGATTGTTTATAAATTACATAACAATTTTGAGGGGATGGGAAGTGTCTAATAACAGTTTTTTTGTTTTATTTTGTAAATAATAAAATATATAATGTTATATATTGTGCTAAACTCCTTAGTATGGCACATGAAAAATATTAACACATTACTTGCATTAATTTTTACATGAATAAGAATGTATTAATATTTTCTACTTTACATATTACAAAGCTAACTTATGACAAATCTTTCATTTCTTTCATAAGAAAAAGTATTATTCATATATATAATTTCTCAAATATTATCATTAAAAGTATATTATTCCATTTAAATAGAAAATATTCCTACACAGAAAAAACATGTTCAAATTTGAATTATATTTTAGACTTGCTTATCTCTTAATCACCGTTTATCTACATGTAATCAATCACTGATAATATTAACTTACTGTGCTTCTTGCAGTGTTCCAGGCTTCACTCCTGATCCGTAATAACACAGTGCACCCAAACCTACTGCAGAAGCACCAACTAGAGCCCCTTTGCCCATACTGAATGCTAAAAAATAAAACAGATTAAAATTGATGCATAATTATATATCAAATTCATTTTTTTTAAATAATCTTAAGGTATTCACTATTGTCAAGGAAACCATTCATAAAATGTTAATAGTTTTCTAATAGGAAATTGTAAATGTAGTAGAACAGAAAGTATTAAAATGTTTAGAAAACATTAAAAATACTACATTAAGGTTATTCAGAAAACCTCTTTTCTTGAAGTTTATTTTAGAAAATTTGGTAGTATATAGGAAATATAAACAAATAATAATTAGAACAATTAATATGATAAAAAAATTATATTATAGGGATTTATATTTTTAGCTATATACTTCTTACTTATCCTTTTAAACCAGAAAATCTCTAATTAAAAATAAAAGTATTGAAATTTGCATTTTTAAAAAGCATTACTATTTATCCTTGTAAATGTTACAAACTAATCCTTATTAGTTTGTTCTATTTCCTTACTATCTTCACATAATATTGACACAAACTACTGCCTTAAACGTCTGAATGGTATGAACATGGATATAAAGAATTTTTAAACACCCATACAACCCATGGGTAATGGTTAAATGAAGGTGCGGGGCTCGAAGTTCACCATATGTAAATTAACCAAGGAGTTTTAACTTTAATCAAACCACTACCTACGTGTCTCAAAAAGCACATTAAGCCATCAGTTCCAGGCACTGTCATCACATTAGTACCATCACATTTTGGACAGCAGCTGCTAAGTTTTTAGCAGCTGCTGTCCAAACCTGTTTAGAATAAAAAAAAATTGTAGCAAGGTATGCTTGCAAAGTGAAGTGATAAAAAGTAGATGAATCTAAAATGAACTCACTGATAGTTACATAAAAGTTATATCAGTCACATAAAAAAGGCAATTCAACCCTAACCATGTCCTTCTTTTAGTAGTACTCTTATCATAAACGTTATCGTAAACATTGGGAAATTATAAGAAAACAAACATTATTTTAGAGAATGCAACATATAAAAAATTAATTGAATTTATGTTCTTGTTCAGTTTTATATTTATACTTAAAACATTTATGGTTACAACACACCATATTTACGAATTTGCATAGTATTAAATATGAGGTCTAGACATTGTCTGCAGATCAATAATTACCATGCTCAATGTTCCCATTATTATGGGGAAAAAAATGTAAATGAAATAATAATCAAGAAGCAACAAGCCCATTTGCATGGCTACCTTTAATGTAGGAATTATCTATGACGATGATGTTATTCACATACATGTTTACAGTAACACTTGCTTTAATGGCAAACAAACATCATGATGAAAACTGCATTTCGGATGATATTCCCCAAACCTTACTTCACTATTATACATTATATGGGTTTATCTAAAAAGAAAATTAGTACTAACCATTAGGACCAGCTGGTGCCATCATTCTTTCCCACAGAGTTGGTTGAGATCTAGTAGTAAGACGAGAACGAGCTTCGCGAGCATATGGTCTCATGAAAGATTTTGGAACATAATTTTGAGGAATCGGCGTTTTTAACGTTTGTGACGCATTAAGAACCAATCGAGAAACGGACATTCGTGACAACATTTTGATGGATATTCTGAAAATTTAAAGGTAAAAGATAAGTATTCATGAAAATTATGAGGTCGATAATATAAAGTCCAAGATGCTATTACGCAAATCTAAAAAAAACAAAACAAATAGCCGCAAATTATGATGAAACATTCAAAATTACTTACGAAATAGACAATTCAGTGCGAAAGATGAAAATATATTGCTTCTAGAAAAGTTGCGAAGCACTTGGGTGCAGTATTTTCCGTAAGATATTTATGACGTTTATTACTATAGTGAATTTTTATGTGATTGAAAAGAAAAAGCAACAAACAGTCGGAAACACATCTGAAAAGTCTAGGAAAATCTAGAACATAGAGCATCATTCCACTCTATGATATAGAATATAATGATAAATAGTGACTCAGAATCCAAGTTTTTTTAATAGATAATTAAAAAATATACCCATATAAATGATCAATATCACTCCTCTTGTAGGATTTAAATGTACCAAGTTAATTCTACAATTTTTTGTATTATTACTCACAGTGTGGTGCCAGTATAAAGCAACATCATAGAAAAAAATAAAATTCAAGTAGATAAATATAATTTGGTCAAGCCGTAGCGACTACACATTAAGTAAAAAATTATAAAGACGAAAACATAATCAACGCCGAAAATTTTCCGTGAAAATGTCGAGATAAAAATCATAATGATATCTCTGACATTTGGACGGCACAAGACTTTTTAGATTTAAAAAAATCTTTTTAATACGAGCTTTCCTCTGATTTGCGTTTTCTATAATTGCGCACACATTTACGACTCATGGAGACAACATTTTTGCAATTTTCAATTTGGTACTGATTTCTACATATATTTAAAGCAATGTTTTATTGTTTCATTTTGAGTCCTAGAATCCTTTCAAGCTTTTCATAATGACGTGCGACTCAACGTCCTAGCTAAACTCATTTTCGTGCTACACTAATTAATAATTGTATGCAACGCTAATTTATACAATTATCCGCAGGCGCTTGTACTAGTATCCTTACATTAACCCGATGATGTGATAGGCAAACAAATGCTACAAGATAAACTCATACATACATATTTTATTTATTTTGACCTCAACCATTGCTATCACATTATCAGTCTAGTAGTAATTAGAAATTGAAATCTGACGGTATTTTGTAACAAAAACATTTTAATCAACTAGAATTGTATGTAATGTTTAGTGAAAATACGTTTTTACATCAAAATTGTATATAATTAAAATATGTTTTTTTTAATTGTAGGTATTGCATTGGTCGTGAACCTTAATCATTGATATATTAGATATGGATACGCCAGGAGTACTCGGCGTATTTTTATTAATACACCCTTATACATCAAAGAATTATACATGTTATATAGTTAAAGTAACAACAATTAATTTTTGAATTATCTTCGAAACTATGGACTAGTATCTTTTTTGATGTGGAGTAAAACGGACGTTTTGAATTAATTTGATGATTTATTAATTTGACAGCCCTGATTTGGTTTATTTAGTAGTAGTAGTATGTAATATCAATCCTGGAAGTATAATTATTGTGTTCTGCGGTATTAATCAGTTCTGTACATAGAGTTCTGACAAGATTGCCATACATATAGTTTATACAACGTTATGTCAAAAGGTTCACGTGTTTATATCTAACCTAAACGGATAGAGTTCACTTTTATAATAATAACTGAAGTATTTATATTATTTAATGAACTGATCTATTTCATTCTTCTAACAAAAGACGTATAATAAAAAAATAAACAACAATCCTTAACTATGGGTAAACAAAATACTTCAGATTCTGAAGATGAGTTAAATCCTGCAAACCATAAGCAGGATTTACAGAAGTTGAAAGAAATTGATCCCGATTTTTATAGTTTCCTAGAAGAAAATGATGAAAAGCTTCTAGACTTTAATATAGAATCAGAAAACTCTGAGGCTGAAGACGAAGATGATTCCGTTCATGTACCTGGTGTTCTTAAAGCTGATAGTGATGAAAGCGATTTTGAGGAAGAGGGTGGAAAACCTATGGCAAATTATAAAGTAACACTTAAGATGGTGTCCGAGTGGCAAACAAATCTTCAAAATGAAAACAAAATAAGCTTAAATACTTTAGTTAATGTTTTAAAAGCTTTTAATGCAGCAATGCTTAGAGTAACGACAGAAGATGGCAATGAGGCTGCAACATACAAAGTGGAAGGTTCTTCTGTATTTAATGCTGTCATACAACTGTGTGTATTATATCTTCCACCTGCTTTGAAAAAGTATTTACGTCTTGACCAGTCTGGTAAAGATCCTCGTAAATGTAAACATTTTGTAAAGATAAAGCATCCATTGATATCCTATCTCAACGATCTGATGAAACTTTTGGGTGGTGTTACATCAACGAATATACTTACTGTTCTTTTAAAGCACTTGCATCAAATGTCTGTGTATGTAGCTTGTTTTGGTAGAATATCACGATTATTGTTAAAAAAACTTATACCATTGTGGAGCAGTGGTGAAGAAACTGTCCGTGTGTTGGCATTTTTGTGTATTTTGAGGATCATGAGAAATCAACAGGCCACCCTTTTAAATCCTGTATTAAAAGCAATGTATCTGACATATGTTAAAAACTGCAAATTTGTGAGTCCAACAACTTGGCCAGGGATAAATTTTATGAGAAGATCTCTAGTTGAAATATTTTCTTTGGACCTTAATGTTTCATATCATCATGTATTTCTTTATATAAGGCAACTGGCTATACATTTAAGGAATGCAATTGTTGTTCAAAAGGTTGAAAATAGACAAGCAGTTTATAATTGGCAATTTGTTAACTCTCTGCATCTATGGGTTGAACTTTTATCTGCAACTTCCAATAAACCTCAACTGCAACCTTTAATATATCCTTTGGTAATGGTTATAATGCACACAGTGAAGTTGGTACCTACACACCAATATTATCCTTTAAGGTTTCATTGTGTCGAAATATTAATGAAACTATCAAAAGAAACCAATACATTTGTACCCATAATACCATTTCTCATAGAAGTAAGTGATTATTAATATTGTGAAATATAAATTTATTTAGACTCAATAGTAAAACTATTCAATATGCAATATGTTTCACAGGTTCTAACCAGTTACGATTTTAGTAAGAAGCACAAAAAAGTGTCAATGAAACCCATGGATTTTTCATGTATATTGAGACTCGCCAAATCACAATTAGGCGAAAATGGATTCAAAGATGTAGTGATTGAGAAAGTTTACAGTTTACTCCTTGAATATATGACTAATGAATCATATAATATAGCATTTCCTGATATAGCTGTTCTACCAATAATACAAGTACTAATTTATTTATATAATAATATAGATATTTTTATGTCTTTGTAAGTATTAGAGTTTTGAGTAAATCAATTTGTACTCTTTACAGATTCGACAATTTTTGAAAACATGTGCAATTTCTAACTACACGAAGAAATTACGCCAATTATTGGAAAAGATTGAAGAAAACTCAAAGTTCATAGAAAATGAAAGATCAAAAATAAGTTTTTCACTTAGTGATAATAAATTAATATCAGCTTGGGAATTAAACATAAAAAATAGAGGAACACCACTTTCTAAATTTTTTGAAAGCTGGAACAAAATAAGCAGGATACAAAAGAGAAAGAAAATCACTAATAATGACGACTTGGCAGAAGAGTTACCTCTAATTAAAAGACCTAAACGAAATGAAGCCCATGAACTTCAAAAAGATAAAGGTGCAGTAGTGCTTTTCCCATCTGATAGTGAAGATGAAAAAGATGAATTTGTTTTTGGTGGAACAGAAAAAGAAAGTAAGAAAGAAAATAGTACCAAAAAACTTAAGAAAGTAAAGAAAGGCAAGAAAAAGAAGGCTGTCCAAAATACAGTAACTGAAATTGATGACTATATAAATGATGAACCTGATCTTGTACAAGATTTTAGTGCAAAAGACTGGTAACTGAATACAGTATTTCTTACAAGCTTCTGTGTGTATTATTGCAATTGATACAGGAACCATTTTTCAATGAGACCATTGTTATTTACAAGGTTTTTTTTAAAGTGCTATATATCAGTGTATAATTAAGAATTAGTTGAATGCAAAGCTTACCAACATCAATATTATTTTACTGAAAATATTAGGTTTAAATAAAAATGTAAAATACTAAGATGTACTTATTGGTATTCTATAGAAAACCATTTAAGTAATCTTAAAATACTTTTAATATTCATTCTCTTATATAAATGCAGGAACGGCAAGAAAAAAACATTCGTACTAATATATATATTTAAATATTGAAGGACCGCTATGAGGCGTGCACTTTAGGATTTGTCTAAATTTTTTGCCTTGCGTATGTATTTATTTAAAGAATTCATCTAGTCACCTACAAGTGACACTTGATGCTGTGAGTGATGTAAATCGTGCATGTTGTACCTAGATGTCGCATTGTTAATTTAGACTCTTAAATATTAATCGCACACAATCTTAGTTTCAATTATATTTTCGTAAACGTAACAAAATCTTCCGAAAAAATTAAAAAAAAAGCAACGAAAGAACAAAGTACCTAACATGCACGGAAGAAGTCCGACGACCGAATGCGACGGTATGTCGGGAGCAACTGCAGGCTGCGCTTCACCTTGCAGCTGGGGGAAGCTGCGGCGGTGGCGTAGCGGAACGACGTGACTGCGTCACTAAGGATGTAAGATGGTGAATTTTTGGTGCAAGTTCTAAGCTATTTTTTTCAGAAATGGCTACTTCAATAACTATGGTTTCTTTGGCAAAGTTGTTCTAAAATAGGAGATATATTTGCGGAAAGATGCCGTATAGTATAACTATCAAAAGTAAGTAAGGTATAAACTTCAATGTTAAGAGAAAGCTGAATAATTTTAAGCCAAAAACCTATCTTTTTAAACTATTGAATAGAAATCTGACTTCAAACTCAGTTTTTCACAGCGCATAGCACAACTGTATCATCAGTACAAAAAATAACTTCCCAAATTGAAAAATGAAAGAATTAATTATAGTCATTGTCGAGAATTGTTTGTGTACGTATGTGACTCCCTGTATACATAGATTGTGGATCTAAGTCGTGCGTGTCAAGTTTTACTCATCCCATAGCTGCGACACACCCTTCCAATCTTTTTAATTTGAACTAACGACCACTCGCCTGCTTCACTGGGCGTAAATTTAAATTTAGCATTCTTTTTTTTTTATTATTCACATGTGATCCCGGGTTTGCTGCCATGGACATAGAATGAACTCCATCATTTTCTATATCTGCCGATTTTTCTGTCACTTTCAATCGCGATCATGGTCCTGTTCTCGATTTAAGTTCTGGTTGAACAGCCGGATCCGGTCCCCATCCATCTTTCGATTACAATACAGAACTTTAAACGATTTCGCGTCGAATGGTTAGAGTCCCGATCCCAATCCTTCAGAGTATGATAAACATCCAAACAAACATAATTTTACATTTTTGTGTTATGAATAACCTATAGTCATTTACAGACGATTCTGCTGCAAACAGTCATGGTCCCATGGCGATACGTTTAGTAGTTTTGCATGATGCGCCGAAGAAAAGCATTTCAGTATATCTATAGATTAAAAGACATAATGAAGTAATAAAGCACACTTAAATGTGGCTTTCCGTCTTGACAGTGAAAAAGCAAGATAGATATAGTATTTCGCTATCGAAATTAATATAAATCTCGCTCCCACGTCACTTCTTGAGATGGTGCATCATTTCAATGACTTTTGTTAATACAGTAGAACCTCGATAATTCAAACCTCGGTAACTTATAATATGTTCCCTTCCCATCAGAACCCAAAACCTCTATAACTTAAAATACGCGACCTCTATAACTTAAATAAGTAATCTCTGTATTGGCCCTCAGTAACTTAAAGAAATGTTTCCACAACCTCTATAACATAAAATTGTTTTGTCAATGAGTTATTTTGAAAGAGTGCAAAACAAAGGTTTCTATTTATTGCTTGCACGTGTTCACTAGTTAAATTGTTAACGTAAACAATACATATATGTCATTATTGTTTTCTTCGAAATTTTTAAAGCTTTATTAGCCTTAAGACATAAGTAAGCCTTGGATCATAAAGTTTTTTGATCATTGTCCTGAAAACATCGCTACTTATTGTGTGATAAAACTGGCTTAAAATGAGTTCAAAAGAAAACTAAATAACACTCACATAAGCTGATAAAGGAAGGCTGTACATATATATATATATGTACATACTACATACCTACCTCTATATTAACCTATCCCTAACATAGACCCTTGATAACTTAAAACCTCTATAACTTAAAATATTTTGTGTTTCCCTTGGACTTTAACTTTCGAGGTTCAACTGTATTTGTCTTGGTGCTCAAGTTCTCCGTGTTTGCCCGGTGCCGCTCGACGGGCTGCTAACGGCCGCCGTCGCCGATGCGACAACTTGACGCGCTCTCCGGGGAACGGAGCGAGTGGATTAGTTTGACTTAAGTAAAGAAGTTTGATCAATTCTTCCGCGATTGGGATCGAACTGGGTTCCTTCTGGTTTGAGTGCAATATTCTAAAACATTGAGTCGTAGCCGTTTTCTTGAGACCACCACCGCGCATAACGTTACGCGAACTGTAATGAAAAAACTTTAATTTTAAAGTTATTTATTCTTATAAAATTACAGTACGTTATTATTTTTACAACTGCAATTTTTTACTGTTTTTCATTTATAGCAGAAGGGCAAACTACCAAGTTCGCAATATCGTTCTGTGCGTAAACGCCGCTATTTGAAGTTTGCTTCACGGTTGCCATGCGTATATTGAAAATTTCGAATGAAATGTATTAACCGTGAACACGATAGAAGTGCAATTCGAATATACTACGGCTGATGCATGGTGGAACCCAGCGGCTGGTAATTATGGAGGTATCCCTTAAAGCTTTCCCTGAATATCGTGAAATATGCAAAGGTGGGAGCAACGTCCTTTGCAAGCTTTGAGTCCCTGAAACGAATCGATCCCCTAATTTGCTGACGATTGCGAACAAACGAGCAACTGTTTGCTGCATGCCGTCAAGTATCAATATGCGACCGCATCTGTGCTTTATAATTTAACCAGTTGTAATGGGAGTACTGTTTCGCTCGATTGAGCACCTAAACCTGTCTAGCTTAACTTATTGACTTCGAACTATCATATGGGACTTGATTTAAAGGGACCAAATATTTTCAGCAAGTTTTAAAAGGATTTTTTTGCGATGAAGGCGGTTGCGTTTTTTGAATTATAATTGTGACTATAAGTTAAATTTGCCCAATTCCGAGATAGGTTAACTACGAGTAAAAGGTTACTGCGACACATCTCAATTTCAAACACAAATTTGTCATAGTATTGTTCGCGTGTTGAGGTTAGCTCGACATTAATGCTCGTAGCGCTTTTTCAGAGCATTGAATGTCAGTAACTGCCCGTGCCATCGATGGATCAAATAGTAGAGTTAGAGCAAAAATGATCTTCGATGGAATCGATAATGATGACGCTTTTAATTGGTTTCACGAGGTCTTTGAAGGCGGTTTATTTTTAAAGGCAGAGTTTTAATTTAAAACACGTGGCACTACTGTTGCGGTAAAGCTATTGCATAGTATTTTATCAACTTATGCAATTATAATTATTTATTTATTTTATTTATGCAGTATTTTTGAGGAGGTGCCCTAACGCCAAAACTCTAAGCAGGCATGAGTCACCAGATTGGGGGCGAAGAGGATTACGCATGCGCAACGCCGATACAACCAATGCCACCTGGAGGCGAGTTGCTGAACTAAAGAGACAAGCGTGATATTTCAAAAAGTCATTAAAGTTCTGCTATTCATCGATAGATGGCAAAAGTAAAAGTATGCCAGTCGGAGTGGGTGTTAGGTAATTTTCGTTACGGAATTTCTGGATTCGGTCTCCACGCTCAAGGCTCGCGATAGAAGCAATGCAATAGCTTAAAAATTATTTTTTTTCGCTTGTTTTTTTACTGATTACCTAGTTGCCAAGACTTTAAATTTTCGTATATTTGCTCAATTCACTGGTAAGTGGGAGATATAAGTTAGTATACTATGATTTTGTCCTTTGCGAACTTCCTACTTTTTTTTCAGGTAGGTTATAAATTTCGCTAAAAGCTAGGTGTATATTTTTCAGCCGAATGGAAACTAAGAAAAATAGCATTGTATTATTTACGATCAAATAAATTATCGAGTCGACCATACGACGAATAAGCAATGTTAGATATGTTACTATTGCGCCGCAATTTCACTTCATCCTCTAGTTAATATCATTTCCAACAATTAATTAAATTATGCTTATTCTTTACTATACACGCACGTACACGCACACACACGCGCACACACACACACACACATATGACTTTTTTTTACTAATATAATGCTTACAGGGTAATGAGTGCACTAATATCAAGTTAAGTAATCTGTCTAGCACATAGGGTATATTTTATAAATAGTTATTTTGTTTAATATAGTAAATAATAACATTAAAATCAATCATTGTTGGACGTCCGTCAGTGTTTATGGATCCATGTATGTGGCAGAGGAAGTGGTCGAAAAATGTATCTTACCGGAATACTTTTTTTTTTATTATATAAAGTTGTACCCTGTGCTGATTCCTAGTTAATATTAGCGTTCTAAGTCGTTTAATTATAATTTACAAAAAACTAAAAAACGACTGTGTATTGCACGCTTCACAAGCGGAGCGTTGAGGTGGTGTTTGTATATCTATATTTATATACAAATGAAGATTAGCCTGAAGTTGTGAAAAGTTGAGATCAGCGCATGCGCCATTATAAATATCTCACGAAATGGCGCGAAATTTGAATTTGATAAATCTTATTTTGAAATTTCATTATCTAAAACTATTGAAATTTTTTATTTTAGAAGTTAATGACCGCGGTGAGGCGTGCACTTTTTTCATTAATTGTACGGGAAATGTATAATTTATATATATATATATTATACAATTAATGAATTCAATGGTAACCTATGGGATTGATATAATATGCATTTTTATTGTCTACATGTTTGTGCTGTTTGTCATTAAGGAATTCCGTTGCGTGCCTTCATACTTTATGTACAGTTCAGTTCAGTTCATTCATGGCCATAATTAAATATCTACCTTGTTTTGGGACCGTGATAATCTTGACGATGTCTCAATGTGTTTGATATCAAAAAGTTTCCTGGTATATTTTTGAAGTCCAAGGTTCAATACCAATGTAATTAAAAAGCACTTCACACAACACGCGTACGCGCACGCACATACGCGCGCACATACACAGTCTTCTCTTTTTTAAAAGTCTTTTAAAGTATACAGGTTATTGCGAAAGTTATATAGTTGAATGGATCTAAGCAGTCATATTTTTTTTTGCGGAGCGAATACCTATGTTACTCCCTACTAATTCTGATATACAATTGTGTATAATTCTATACAATTATACGGATCCAGCTGGCCCGGCAGACGTTGTTCTGCCCTTTTTTAGCCTGGTTTAACATGAAATGAATCTATTCATCTTTTTTTATCCTGATCTCGATTTCGATTCCCATTCCAGTCACACTTTTAATTGTGATCGCGTCTTCACACTCCTGGTTTCGATTGGTTATTGATCCTGGTTCCGCCATCAGTCACAGTTCCGATTTGGACGAAGCTGGGGGCAAATAATTCCTTCACTTTGTATATTTCGATCCCGAACAGGTTCTTGATTCCGATGCCGATCCCGTACTCATTTATGGCCCCGGTCTCGTTTTCAATTTCTTTACCGGTCCTGGCTTTCCCTAAAGCCATGCTATGGACAACTTGCCTGTAGTCCGTAAATGGACCAGCTCGTGCAATACCGCACTCACTCAGAATACAGGCATAAAATAACAGTTTCCGTTGTTTCCTTTTGTCCAGTGAGTGAAAGTTCCAGTGGCCCACTTCCCTTCTGTCACCCACCAACCTCCTTCCATCGCTTCTTCTCTCTCCATCCGCCCACCCGTTTCTCCATTAGATATCTTATTACGAATCTATATCCCTCCTCAAGAGGTCGGCAATGCACTGGTAACTCTTCCGAACTCACGAACTTACATGAGCAACGGTGACCACCTAAACTCTGGTGACTCGCATGCTCGTTTGCTCCTCGATAATGTTATAAAAACCAAAAGACAAAAAAAAATCCCTTGATCCAATCACTAGCAAACTTCACAGGATCACCCGCTGAGTGAATCTGAAGTTTTCCTGAAAATTTCATTAAAATCGGTCCAGCTGTTTTGGAGTCCATAGAGAACACACATACAAATTGACTTCATACATAAATATGTATATATAGATTTTATTTTGTAAACAATTATACAAAATTGTACACATTTTTTTACTCGATTATTCTAAGCAAACCCTTAGAATGTTCATACGGTTGGGGATGGGAGACATTTTTGTTTAACCACCGTCGAGTCTGATGCAAAAAACGTACAGGAAATTGGCTATCTCGTTTACACTACGGGCTTGGAAAGGGACCGAAACAGGATGTGTTTGTTTATATTTTTATTGTGTACCTGTAGATCTGTATTTGTAGATATATACGGCTGCAAATACTTCGGTACACTCGCGTACGATGTAAGGGTGCGACGCGAGTGCAGACTCTGATGGACTGCACTTTTAAATGTCTTTCTAACTAGTATTCCGATTATAAATAATTATATAGATTGTTATCACTTTTTTTAGTCGTGCAGAAAATTGCGATTCAAAATCGCACATAGTAGAAAAACTTAGTAAAGTACCAAATACGCACAGAATCAGTGTCATAATTTTATGCAAATAATTCGATACAGTCATGTACGGTAGGTGGTGAACATAATCCGAGTACTGAATTAAGTGTTAACTTTGAATAAATGAATTAACTTTACTTAAAACATTGAAACATTTATTGCAAAAACATAAATAAGAATAATATAAATCATTAACTAAACATACAACGTAAAAAATACGTCCACACCGCCGGACAATTATCGGTCGTTACTGTTAAGGTGCCCGTTGCAATCGTATTGGCCATTTCGTCTCTTTCTCTAAGATGGTCTTTCCTCACATTTACAATAATAGTGAAAACCTGGTAAAACAAATGCATTCATGTCAAATATTATATTATGAAACGCTCTAAGTGTGTACAAAGTTAAAACTTAAGACTCAATACTAATTTCGTTTGCTTAACAAATATCATCTTAAAAAGTAAGATCTCGTTAGACTATTATTGGTTAGTACTAAATTTGGAATTGGAATACTAAATTCTTAAAAACATTTCTTAACTAAATTGTATTTCAACTTACTTCCAATTTGACATAGAACAAGCGAAACAATTCTACCGTTTTAGCCGCCGCGATGTAAGTAGAAGGAGAGCCGAGGACGAATTCTTCACGATCAAGTTGCATGTTGAAGGTCATCGATTGGTTGAAGATATTTTTGAAGTCTATGACTCGCGGTTCCCCAACTTTTATAATAACCGGTCCCTGCGGTTTCGGCTCAGTACCGATTCCGGTGATGTTAAATCTACAAATGAACATTAATTGAATAATACTTGCGTCGATATCATGATGTCGAAATTCTTCATTGAATTGTTACTTACACAAACTCGCCAGCAACATCGGAAGTTAGAGAAACTTGACAACTTTGAGCACCTAACTGAATCGGTTCAAAGAACACTATAACTTTACCCTTTTCTGATGGTCCTAGGCAATAATGAGGATCAGTTACGATCGAAGGATGAGTCACCTGCAACACAAGCAAATATAATGAATAATATTGACGTATCCGTTAAATAGGTATACCTGAATTTTGATATTTAACTGCGTACAGAGGGCGCAAAAGACGCTTTCACATTAGCTCTATTCTGTATTTTTAAACGAAGAGGTATTTTTGTTCCCAGTGACGTGGAGACTTCAAGGTGTTTTTCTCTAGCCGGCAGGCATGTCAAGATCAATTTATATATGTAACTCCCGACTAACGGATGGAATACTTCCAGTTTATCTTCGGTATCACCGGTGACAATGGGGGAGTAAGCTACAGTGAGTGTAGCCTGAAATAAAAAAATAGTGTTTACTTAATAGGATATGTATTATAGTAACACTGATTTTCATACTTCAGATTTATTTTAAATTTACCTAGTTGCAATGCAATACAATGTTTGTACTGTGCTACTTAAAAAAATGTATGTTAGAGGCCTAAGGCCCTATGATATACCGAGATAAGAATTTAGTACGTAACGAGTAATGTATATGTATGTATATATAGTATATGTACGTGCGTGCGTGCGTGAAAAAATCCTACATATTCCTTTTTTGTATAGAGAAGATGCACATTGCACACGTACCGTTGAATTTCCGGAGATTTTTAGGATTTTAGGACAAATAACTTCTTTGCAAGTCACATAGAAATCCTGTTCAGTGGGGAGTGGATTAAATACGGCGAGATGATGCTGCACGGTGTCGCGCGCCAGGGCAGTCAGGTGCACCGCGTCCACTACGCCGCCAGGGGTCACTGTTGCAAATATGTCGTAGAACTGATACTCGCCGGTTTCCTCGTTAGTGAACGTTACCTGTCACCAAGAAAATTCCCAACAATAGAATAGTTTTATGCGTTTTAAGCATTAATTGTATATAAAGTAGCTGAATATAAAACTTAAAAGAAATGTTTTATTCCAACTTTAAACTTGATATATTTCATTTACGCGCATTTTATACTATGAAATAAGCAATTTTATATATATGCCCCGACGAGCTCTATTTTATTTTTATCTCGAGGAAGGTTTTTTTATCTGTCTATCTACATAACTTACATTGTTGCTATGTTACTGGTTCTCAACAACAAATGTTTGTAATTTAAATTGTATATATTATATGTAACTTATACGATATAAACTACAGATAACACTATTTAAAATACTTAATCAATATTGCTATCTGTTTGTTGTTGGTAATGAACTTCAGCAAATTTTACGCAAGAAATTAATCATACGAGGGCTGCATTTACGTGTCCGGAATAAAAAAAAAAAAAAAAACGAATAAATTAAATCAATTTCATTTATATTTATAAAATATTAATGAATTTAACACATACTCTGAATTCAGGACTTGTATAGTTATATAAGTCCTTATATGTCCACGTTTTTCTTTAGTTATTAAAAAATAAATCGTAATCACTATAAAAAAATATACATAAATATATATTAATTCGAAGTGACCTTTCATTTATTTCAATTTATTTAGGGACAAAAGTATCACAATGGAAACCTAGTTCGCTTACAATTTACATAATACGTACGAAAAATTGTTTTTTATTCTTACAGCATCCTTGAACCATAGTAACTATGGTTTGCAGGTGCTTTAAGATTTAGAAATAAATGATTGTACGATAAATTATTTGAAACTGTTTTAAATGAATTATCCCGTTGGAATCGTACCAGTACTTCGTACCTTAAATTGCATCTCGCATTCCCCGTAGCATATGAACGTCCACCTGCACACGGCGGCGGCCTCACCCCACACTTGCACTAGGGTTGTGTGCTGGCATTCGTAGTATGCATTAAACTGGGACGGTGTTACTTTAACTACTTCCGTATTCACCTTGAATTTTTCAGGAACCTTTAAAGAAATTCTTGAATTCAAGTAAAAAATTATTGATTAAATTTATATTAATAAATTTATATTAATTAACACAATAACATCATTTAGAAAGTTTTAGCGTATTTAAGGTTCGGATACCTCTGTTAAATTATAAACAAGGAGATCTTGATTAATAGGTTCCTTGGCTGTTACCGTCAAAACGATAGTGCCGTTGGTTTTGGGTTCACCAGCCACGCCTGTCAGTGATACCAGTAATGCGTTCTCGCCCAGAGGAGAATACAGCACCTCCGCCTGAAATAATTACAGAAGGTCGCCTAGACTTAAAAAGACAAATAAAAACAAAAAAAAAAACTACTCTGTTAGAATGTGGAATCAACTGGAAAACTTGTTGTTAATCTAAATAATGGCATTCACATAAATGGCTTTGATATTAAAGATAAGAATATGGATATGAAAAATATGATGCATTCGAATATCATCCAAAACTCCAATTCGTTGGATGGGTCCGATGAAACAACGATTAATTATAGATCGGTCATCCTGAAACTAATTAAAAACAATTAATTTTTCATATCTCAACCACGGCTTATAAACAGTAAAATAAACCTCACAGTGGGTTAAGAAGAGCTGGTAAATGATACACGACTCGTTACAGAAGTCAAAATAACTTTCATGCAAAACTTTGCCAAGTTACGCGAGATTCAAAAATTCTAATTTTCGACACGGAAATGATCAAGGTGAAACCAACGATGCCTATTTATTTATATTAATGAAGTAGTAAAAAGCATAATTAAAAAAAAAAAAAAAACTCAAAAATTCCTGAAAAGTCGTAAAATAGTTTGATCATAAAAATACTGGTTTCATAAGCTTATATTTAACTATAGTTAATGTCTTTTCACCTCGAAAATTCCTAACAGAATTTTAACACCCACCTACTACTTCTTTAAACTCATATTATTCCTCAGGCAGACTTTCACAGACAGAGGTCAATAGATAAGTTTTAATATCTCGAGTAGTTTGGGTTTTAGACTGCGTATAACTACAGTCGTTTAGTATAATTTTTAGAATGATTAATATGTCTCTCTACATCGCCTGGTTTATCTCAATAGTTGTAACTAGTCGTTTTTTACCCTCTTTGCTATGCGTAAATTTAAATTTAGCAATTATTGTTTTCAACATCAATCCCGCTCTAGATTCCGGCCCCGCTCTCCATTATTCAGTCGGTTCCGATTGCTGATTTCAGTCCTCCCTTAGATATTTTTATTTCTAGTTTTTCAGTGTTTATGTAATTTTTTATAAATAATATTATACAAAAAGAAACTACTTCATATTACAGGAGATAATATGGGTATTCTACATCTTTTTTTACAATCGGTTCAGAGACTAGCTCGAACAAATCAATAGGCAGACATTTTATTGATATGATATATTTTGACAGTGTCAATCATTATTTACGCAATTGCACCTTTTTATTGTATGTATCTATCAAACCATTGTTTAATTATTCATTATGATTACAAAAAGACAGACAAAAATTCTGAAAAGGCCAAATACAATATATATATATATATAATTTATTTTTCGAGCATGTGAACCATTAGAGTATAAAGTGGTGATCGTAGCCTATGGACACTCGACTCCGGAGGAGGTATCAGCGGGTTGTCGGCCTCTTAGATAGGAATAGAATATCTAATGGAAAAAGGAGTCGGTTGATAGCAAGGGGAGAGGTCGTGGGGCGATGGAGAAGGATGGAGCCACCGGAAATCTGACTAACTGGACGAAACGTAACAGCGGAAACTATTACTTCACACCTATTTTCCGTGAGAGTACCGATTGAGCCGGCCCACTTACCTGCTATAGCTAAGTTGACCACAGCATGACTTTCCAACAATATTTATAGGAAAAATTGAAAAAAATATATGTACAAGCAGTAGCTGTAGACTTATGTAGTAGTCTAACCTTATACTGGTCAACTGCCTTCGGTCGAAACGTTATTGGAATATTGAAAACAGTGTTTGGCTGGACTTTAAACTCTTTAGGTGTGTAGAAACTTGATCCAGTCATTTCCGAAATAATTTTCCAGACTTCATCAGTCCTGTTTAAAATTAACATTATAAATAAGGATTTTTTTTATCATTGCCAACCATTAAAGTGACGGCGCTGTCGTATCACTAAAATGTAAACAAGAACTGTAACGTCTCGTACGAAAGTTTTCCGTCTTTTTTATTATTTATTACATATATGTAGTTACTAAAACAAGGTTTCTATACAATTATTTATTTTTTATAACTCTCCCTGTATTAAATTTCTAAATATGCGCAAATAGCGATCTTATACATAGCACTTAACAATCATCAACAATTCTCTATTTAGTAAAATTTGTCACATATAGTACCAGTGTCGGACTGATCATATAGTCGAGGTAGCGTTGGTCAACCCTACCACACCTACCCACAGGCTTACGACCTACAAGTAAAATAATTAATTCATACTTAGAAAGAAATGAAACAGACAAATTCGAAAAACGCTTGACCACGAGGCCATCCCTGAAACTTCCCGCTATTTAGCTCAGAAATATGACTTGTACATTATTGAGCTCAAAAATTGTAATGCGCTTTTTTTTATATTTGACCAACGGTACTTACGGATTAATAGAATTTGATGAGGTTTTTTTTGTTTAAAAATGATGTCTTCTCAAGAGTGTTGCTTTATCAAAAAATTTGAAAGTTAAAGACGTTTTTAATTTTTTTTTAATTCTTTAAATAATATAATTGATTTTGAGGCAATTTTTTCGACGTATGTAATTATGAATGTATTAAAATCGACATGTCAAAAAATTGGAAAGCTAGTATGAAAAATCACTTTTTTGGAAATATTTGAACGGCGGCGACTTTTCAACGAATCAACTGATTTTGATATTTGCTTTGTATCATTCGACGTACGTTTTTAACCGCTAATATCGTGTATCTCGTCTACTCTTATCGAAGGCTTGGGGGGCGGGGGGGGCCGGGCGGGGTCCTTAAATTCATAATACAAGCCGGGCCCTTCAAGTCATGAAAAAAATGGCACCAACTGCGCACGTACCTACAATCGGTGAGAAAATTGAAGTGTTTTTAAACCACTTTAAACAATATTGCCTGATATTGAAATGTAACGTGTTACTTGACACTTGTGATATTGCCAGTACGTAAACCGAGCCAAATGTATGCGCGTCGTTTGTTGCTATGGTTACGCGTTCTGTTCCTCATACCTATCTTGAAGGCGATGCTTGGGTCATGTGGAAATTGTCATATGAGGCATTTTTTAAAGAGATGTATAATAGAATACAAGTTTAATACAATAAAATTAATTATTAATACTGAATTAATATGGTCATCTGACATTTATCATTTCATTCGAAATTATAAATTTCAAAGGTAAACACTAATTCGGTATTCTCAATTTTCAAGCTGTGACAATTGTCAAACGGCTTTTATATGACATGCAACAAGTACACCCTGGCACATGGCACTGATTGTCAGGGTCGGACTGGGCTTGAAGGGCCCGGGTGGTATTAAGCACTTCAGGGCCCCCCAGAAGCCTTCGATAAGGGTAGATGAGATACAACATTTCAGTAATCAAAAACGTATGTCGAATGTCACAAACCAGGTCAAAATCGGTTGATTCATTCAAAAGTTGTCGACGTCCAAAAATTTCCAAAAAATTGCTTTTTCAAACTAATTTTCCAATCTCATGACATGTCGGTTGTAATACATCATTTTATATATGTATCGAAAATAAAACTACCTTAAAATCGATTATTTTCTTTAAAAAATACGGCCATTAAAATTTAAAAAAAAAATGACTTTTAAATATAACTTTCAAATATTTTGATAGAATAATATTGTTCAAAAGACATCATCTTTATACTAAAAAACGGCATCGAAATCCACAATTTAATTAATTGGTAAATACTGGTCAAAAACAAAAAAAAAAAAGCGCATATCGATTTTTGAGCTCAATAATGTACAAGAGAGTCATGTCTCTGAACTGAATAGCAGGAAATTTCAAGGATGGTCTCGTGGTCAACCGCTTTTCGAATATGTCTGTTTCATATCTCTTTAATTACGAATGAACTATTTTATATGTAAGTCGTAAGCGTGAGGGTAGGTGTGGTAGGGCTCACGCAGGCTGGGGCCCGGCCGGCAAACGCCACCTCGACTATATGACCAGTCCGACACTGCTGATTATCACACGTTAAATTTAGATCAATATAATAACGCGTTATTTTAATAAAATCATGGCTGATGGTCGCTCTGCTTGCTGTTCTCCAGCCGCGGTCTTTTCATTCCAGACTGAAAGGCTTTTAACCTCCGCTTTTTATGTTTTAAATATTATAAATATATTCTCATACCTATTAAAAATTTACAATCTATAAACAGAAACTATTTTAAATTTCCATAGGCAATTGAGAACACATATTTTATCTATCTCTTGACATGTTTCATAATTTTCTATACAGAATATTAAGGGAATTTCACATTTAAAAATTGTCATGTGTGACAATTTCCACATGTCTCGAGAATCGCCTTGTTGAAATGACACCTGCTTATCGCTTGGTACGCAATTTCATGATTCGTGGCGCTTATTATACATAAATCTATTTTTCAGTTTTTTACAGTACTGGACAAAGACAGAATATAATAATTGGGTACGGTAGAAGAAAAATGAAAGTAGTATCAATGGAGTGAAGATACAATCTTAATGTAAAATGTGTGGTATCTTTGAAAGATAAATGCAGGAACAGTGTCGTCAGAGAGTGGTGAGGTTTGGAATTTGGGGTAATTACTGAGTAGAAAAATGAAATGGTAGAACAAGGTGTGTTGCGACGATTTGACTATGTGGAAAAGATGATTGAAAATCAATTGCTAAAAAAATTTATAAAGCGAATGTATGTAATGGAAAGGTCGACAAAGGTCGCCCTAGAAAGTTTTATACAGACCAAACTGGTAGCATTTCAAGAAAGGGCTAAATGTTAAGTATCCAAAACCGATGAGCATGCACGAAAGGATTATTGAATGTCCGTAAAGCAAGAAAAATATGAAAAGATCGTACCATGTGGAAATCTGTAGTTTCTGCCTACCCTTCTGGGAAATTAGCGTGAGCTTATGATAATAATGCATTATTTTTATAAAGTTTATAAATTCATGGTATTGTAATAATCGTAAATCATCTTTTGTAGACAATAACAATTGTTAGTTGTGCATTCCTTATTGTGCGATGTGCCTTGAATTACACAAATACGCTTAGCTCACATTGAACGTCATATTGGATTGACTATAAAATATAAATATCAACTACATATCAAATTCAATCGAAATTACCTTCTGTTATTCGTGTTGTTTAAAAAAAAGTAACAAAAATCATATTTGAGCGCTCTGTGATCACTAATTCTATTTCAAGCTCAGCATCCCATTGATTATCTGATTGTAATTTAGATGTCCAAAAAAGTAGGTGTCGGAATATACTAATATCATACATTTGATATCTATATCTCTGAATATTTTGAAATTTACTTTTTGATACGCGAACGCCCGCGATTATCATAATGTCTAGATCTACCGTTTCCGGGGATCTTGATGTCCAGCCAATATTTTTTGCTTATTTTCAGATCCGGGCGTACAATATTTAGATAAATATCTAGATAGATAATAATTTGTACACAGCTAGTTATTATTTATATCTTCTGGCTGTGTGCCGGTATTGTAGTCCCTGTCGCAGTCCTCGAATCATTTGAATATTTTTTAAATAAACAACTACGAGTTCCTACTAGACTGCACTTCAATTAAACGTATCGTATAAGCGCTGCCGACAGTACAGTAATTATTAAATTAGACAAAAACCAAATAGAAGCACAGTTAAAACAGACGAAAAAAAAATTGTTCAGTTTTTTTCTTTATTTATCAATATCGCATTTAAAATTTAAATAACAACGTGAAAAGAAGCAAATACGATCAATTGTAATATCTTTAAATTATTATCAAACAACTAGTTACAATGAAACTTAACATTCGTATGATACTTACGGGTTAACCATGCGCACGTACTGCGTTTGTGTGTCTCTTACGGGGCACTCAAAACTCATAGTTTGGGCTTCAATACTGCCAACGTTTAAGCATGTAGCATGCATGGTTAATTCCAAGGGCTTATAATTCTCAATATTGCAGCAAGCCTAAAATATTGAAAAATATCGTTCATTGGTATTGAAAAGAGTAGCATATCCCACATAAGTTAGCCTACAAAAAGACTATTATTTGCTTTTAAATTAAGTCAATGATTATTAAGCATAAAATTAAGGACAATATGTCTGAGCGTTTATTTCTAAAAATAGTTTTGTTTATATTTTTCAAAACGTAAATAATAATGTTAAACCAGAAACGACCGTCAAATGATAGAAATTTAGTTGTGGACTCATATATAAAGATCGTGCCGCTAACCCATGCTTTCACAAATGGACAGTGTTGAATTGGCTTAAAGACAATAACAAAACTGACGTCGCTGTTGGCTGCAACTGTGCCTCGCATGGGAGATATAGCAAACTCGGGTGTTTTCAGAGGCTGCCACGAAAACCTATAATTAATTATTAGTATTATTTACAGTATAATTAATTGTAAAGTTTGAGTATACAACGTAAGTTATACAATTCAAGAATGTGCATATTCAATGTTATTCATTATTTGACAATATTCAGATTAAATACTCGATTGACATTGTTGACAATATTCGTATTAAATACTCTATTTAATACGAGTATTGTAATATCCAGAGGTAGAGCTTATTGTCCTCGCAATTTTCAAATTATTAAATTAAGGTAAAGAGTTGTAAATTTGCTGGTAGGGATCTCGATTTTTGTCAGAAAATACAAAACATGTGATGAATTGATCTTTAGTGATACTATACTTCTTGTTTATTAACTTTGTCAGTTGCAGTTAAGTACACTGTTTATTAACTTTTATAACGGAAAAAATATCAAATATCTCTTTTAAAATAGAGATTAAATTTTACATGCAAGTAGGATCGATTTAAGCCTCCAAATTTTCTACGATAATTGATTTACACAAACATTTCAAAATTTCAGTTGGATTTTTTAAAATTAGTCCCAGTTTTCATTTTAAACGAATAAAACTGTTTTATAGGATATGACCTTCAAAAATAAGCAAACGCGTCGCGTATTTTAGTAAGCAGTACTGCGATGTACCCCGGTCGTAGGGCGCTACGTTACGTCATATTTATCTTATGTTTTATATCATAGTATATTACGTCATGCTTGTCATATAATACTACGTCAGCTTAGCACTGCGTCACGTTAAACCAGCGACGCGAGAATTAAACGTATTATTCTGCTAACCACTCAGATTTACTTTACTTCATTTGAATATTACATTTCTTTGCTTCATTAGATTAGGCGCGGACCTGTGGTGCCTATATCTCTCCTCTCCTACACTCGTCTTACTTTTGTTATCTCGAACTACTGAATATTCAAACTCTTAATGCTCAACATTCAAATTTACAAATACGAATATCCATTCTTATATATGCCAGCATTAGTTGGCATATGTAAGAATTAAGGCCACACGACACCTAACCTAACCTACGACAATTAACCTACGACAGTATCATTAACGGTAAAATATAGTTGACGATATTTTACCATAAACGATTACTTAATGCACATGAACGTAATTTATGGCAAGGAATTAGAGCGACCCTTTGCATCGCATTGCGAAGAGGCAATGGACTTGTTTTTCATTCCATATTACATATTTACAACTTCGCGTTTCACAAACTAGCAAGAATAATAAATTGACCATAACGAATCATACATACATACGACCCACGTAGATACATAATACGTAGAAAAGATCGTCAATTTTCTAAGGTAACAATGTATGTGTTACCTGGTATTAAAGTCCCCCTTGTTGAAAAGAACCACTTTCAGTACTTTCGAACTACGTTTGGGTACTTGACCGAAATTGATGGAGTCGTGACTTAAGTGCAGACTCATGCCGGTCGCCGAACCACTAAGTCGTACCAATGGCTTCTCCACATCGAGCACTCTCATGATGAGCTGTACGTTTGATTATACATATTTAAACACAGACTTTAACTGCTGATCGATTTAATAGCTATCAATTGCACTTCAAATGAACTAGGACCACATTTAACCATAATTAATAAAATACATAATTCAGAATTACGCTGATTACATGGGTAATTGATATATAAAATATACAATTTAATAGTATAAAATAATCAAATGGAATGCTTTTTTACCTGCACGTCCAGCTTTTTGATAATCTCTATGGGCTTAAAGTGGATCGTCAAAGATATTCTTCTCTGAGGATTTAATTTTCTTACTTCGCCGGGAACAATTCTTAGAGATGCTATAGCATTTTCCGCATCGAGTAAAGATCTTTTCCTTTTATTCTCATCTTTGTAACGTTGTAACATTTTCCCTCTTTAATAATAAATAAAAAGATTCGTCAATAAAACAAAATATTTTATGTCTTGAATTATATTAGGTACACACCTGGAGCATTCTCGGTCCGTACGAGTTCGATCTGTAACAGCGGCTGGGTCAAGACACACGGAGGTCGCCTCCGACTGCGCCTCGTCGAGCAGTCCTTGAGAGAACTCTTTGAAGTAGAAACTAGCGTCTATTGGTATTTTACTGTAATTCATGACTTGGATCTTACGCACATTTTTCGTGCCGACCTTAACCGGTCCCAAGTTGAAAACTTTTTGACAGCCTTCATATAAATCAAACAGCATCGGCACACCTGAGAATGAATTTATTTTTTAGTTTCTTTAAATCTCTTTTTAAATATTAAACAACAAGCCATTTATAACCTTCTCCTCTGACTGTGATCATCTCTTCGCATAGAGAATTGATCAATAATTTAATTTTAAATTCGTATTCTTTAACTTCTTTGGGTCGAAAGTAAATCGTGAGTGCTGTCTTATCGCCATAATGCAACTCCGTACCTTGCTCATAATCGATAGACAGCTCTGGCAAGTTCGTAAAACTTATATCAACGCTGTAACAAACATTGCGTAATTCAAAATCTACTCGATGGCACGGAGGTGAACTTGCGCGTTCAAATCATCTACTCACATAATCGGGTTTTTGTCGCCGCTGGTTAACGTAACATTTTGAGAATAAGTTTCATGTGAAGCATTCACAAAACACTTGCCGAAATCGCAGCTTACGCGTGACAAATGGTAACACGGCTTTTCTATTTCGGCATGTATAAGAATTGAATATTCTAGACCATTGGAAATCTAATCAATAAAAAAACAATATCATTTCGACTTTTGTTTTAGAAATTCCTTAATGACATTTCTATGACATTTTATAGAAGTTACCGCAAGTGTAATGGGATATTCCCGTACTGGCACTCTTTTCAGAATAAAGGACAGCGGGCACTCGACGCTCTGGGCGGGCGCGAGGTGTCCTCTACGCGGTTCTATGGATACGTCCAAATACTTTTTCACTGAACTAGTAGCGTAACGCCATTGATAGAAAAATGTTGCGGACCCTTCATTTGTTATTTCAAATGGCACGATCCTCTCGTAAGTGGAGGCTGTCTGACAAAAAATTAAAAAAAAAAACATTAGAAATCATGAATTAGGCCTTAGAACAATTAATTCAATAGTTTCAGACAAAACAGCAGCATGATTTAAATAGAAGTTAATGCTTTCACACTTAAAAATACTAAATCAAGAATTTACCTTCTCCAAATGTATATTTGTTACCGCTTCACTGCTCAGTTCATGTTCATAACCCACTATGGTATAGGATACTCTTGGCTTTATGAGATTGCTGAGAGCGCATACACACACCGCTAGGTACGTAGACATGTGGGTAATGCTACAGTATACTTTAAAAGACAACGGTCCGTCTTCCACCGGCGTGTAGTGTATTCTGAAAGGATGATGCAAAACCACCAGATAATTGCGATAAAAAGTTGCATTCGCTTGCGATCATTCTTAACTACCCGCTAAGACAATTTAAATTTTTCACAATACTTTGGGAGTCATCGTTTTCAGTTTGATTTTGGAAAAATGAGATTTCCTCTAATGTTGATGTTCTGAATTCCTAAGAAGCTTTTCTGACAATTTTCAGAGGGGCGTATATTTGTGTGCGTGCGTGGGTATAATAAAACTTGAATATCTTTTCCAAGTAACAAAATCTACTTCTAATATTTATTTAAAAAAAGTTTATATAAGAATCCTCATGTCCCCATGTAACAGTTATTATACATTTCTTTTTTTTGGTTGTATTTTTTGTAACACACTTATGTACTTACAAAACCGACGTGTCCGCCTGCGGTAACAGTGTACCTTCTTCGGGTTCCACCGCAAGAGACGTCCCTCCAGGCTCCTTTGATAAGGAATTACCTTTAAATTCAAATTTCAAAGGTACGTTCTCGTTGTTTTTCAAACTCACGACTCCGGTGCTCCTGAAACCGACTAAGCAATTCTTCATAGTGAGGATGGTGGGCAGAAACACCACGTCGGGCTCGCGAACGTTACCGACGACGAGTAGATCAATGGTGAGTAGAGGTTTGAATATTTTAAATTTCCACCGTTCTTCGTGTATCTGAAAACCAACAAACTGTAATTACATTTGATTATATAAACAATTACAAAAAACTATGGTTCTTTGAAATCCCCCTACATAGTATATGGAAACTATATCAAAGAAACTGATTTGGCAAATATTTAAATAGTCGAGTGATGGTATTTTTTTTCCAGTATCTATAACACAGTTAGCAGAGACGTATAGCAGTTTTTAGTTTGAAAGGTTAAAAATATAATCTTGATGCATTTTTAATATACGTGAAAACTACAATATGTTAGAGTGTAGGTTAAAATTAAATTTATCTGAATATCTAGTATATTACTTGTCGCGGCTTATTCATAACAGTACTACCTAATTAGAAGGTTAAGATTATTCAAGCAACTCGAATTTGTTCGAGATTTTATTAGAATTTACTCGAAACATTGCTTCAAACATTGATTTCGTTTTGTCGTGTTTTTGATTCCTCTAGTCTCCGGAATGCGACATTATTTTTTCCTGTAACGTCCAGAAGTCATATCGTGTTTTCCTTCCATTACTATTAGATATGGATTCTAAACCGACAAGACCGGCGATTGCTTTTCATAGGTACGATATTCTCTGTTGACGTAGACCATTACGTTAGGCAAGAAACTAAACCGTATTTATCAATAAAAAGGTAGTAGTGAAATCATAGACAAGACTTCTCCATTTATTACAATTTTTTTCGTAAAAAGAAACGAATTATTACTACCTTGGCATACTTGATCGACATTTATTACTTTCCTATTGCAGTCAAAGGCTAGAATGAGGTGTCGTGGAAAAAACCGATAGACCGAGTTCCTTTCTCGTTCACAGACGCTGGTGCTTATTTTAACAACCGGAAAGGCGGGACTCACGCCGACCGCAGCGGCCGAGAACGTGAACGTGACCGGCACGCACGCGCCGCCGCCGACGCGCCCCGCGGGCGTGTCGCAGTGGAGCGCGGTGTCGTCGCCGTCGACGCATTCGAAGGTGAACTCGTAATCGTCCTCTGTCGGATTGACGACGTTGAAACTCCTGAAAGGATATCTCGTATCTGTATAAATAAAAATCAATGTAACTGTATCTGTCCTCTAGCGTGCTTAGTCTATTGATCCTGATACGGTGTAACTTTGGTGGTATGATATACGCACGCCCTAGAAGGTTTCTAAAAAATGAAACTAGTATATGTCCCCGATTTCATCCGCGTATTTGTACTGATAAACTGAACTAAGGTACCGATTCTAAAAATTCTTTTACTAATAAATATCTGCAATATTCTTGAGAAAATTAGACTGAAACCTTCACCTTCGGCTTCAATTCCGAAGACTATTTTAATAATTCTTTAATTGATAGAAATTTCCGCGTAATATATAGCTTATATTTTATTTTGATATTAGCATTTACTCCGGCCACCTCCAAATCGGAACTATGACTGGTAGCGGAATCGAAATTGCAAGCGGAACAGAGAGCGGAATTGAGAATGGGACCAGGAACAAAATCATAAGCAGGACCGGGACCGAAATGGAGAAGGGACTGGGTCGAAAACGAGTGTGGAGACGAGATCAGAAATAAAATATGACTGGGATCGGAATCGAAAACGAGAGATTGAAATTGACATCGATCAATATAAAAAAAAGGAAAATTTCATTCTACGTCCATGCTGGCGCAACTGCGGGCATTGACTACACGAGCAAGCCACCCATAAGAAGATATAGAACAAAGTCTACCGGGTCAGGTAGTACTTTATGAAATGGCTTGTTCTTGTCACACACGATCGGTGTGGCCACATATGTTCTTTCATGGAAAAATTTTCGACGGTCGGTTAACTATCTGTACACGCGTTTGTGAAGATGTATTAATAACAAGCCTAAAGAGACTGAGTTTCTAATATTCGTATCTGTTTTAATCTTTATATATAACTCTGGCTTTCCATTCAATGTCACACCTTCATAATAAAGAAAATTTTGCTGTAAAAATTTCGCGCGTATTTCGTAATATTCTATAAATTAAACCCTCTCTATTGTTTTCTTTCTAAAACGAGTATTATTTGAAAAATAATTATACGTACTAAGTAAATACAATACCAAATACATTAAGTAAATTCTTTAAAATATAAAAAAATCTCTCGAGCAAATTAAAATAAATGTATGCTCACTTTTTATGGCATCCCGCTCCCAACACATTGAATTCTAGTATCTGCAGATTTTGCGGTAAAACATTGCCGTCATTTCTACTTCTCCGCCCCGATGTCAAATAGTCACTTTCTCCGATGTCCAAGTAGCAGTAAGGTATAAGGGACTTTGCTGTTATTTTTGCAGTAATATTTGGATGACACGGATCCAAGTTATCTGTTGACATAATATTTAGGTGGCATACGTTTAGAGTAATTTCACATGCGAAGCAATTTTTTCAATCAAGCTATGCATTTAAAATTTCGCTTTAACAATCAAGACTAACGTAATATAACGGTCGACATCGATATTAGCGGTTTGTGCGCCTTTAAACCAATCGAACACCAAAACAATGAACCACAAACAATAACATTTTATAATGGTAACTCACCGATAGAACCCCACAAACAAATGTTAAAACTAAAAGCCTCAATTGGGGCGAATATAATTTTAAATTTAACGGTCTCATTAGGGCCGATACAAGCAGTGCACGGCGCCATCTCGAAAGGGAGGTCGCCCCCGAACCACGTGTCGACGCTACCTCTTGTGGTGTCATCGCTGAATAAAGTTATCGAACTCATTTCTGTGTTAGACAAAAAAAAAACATATTTATCTCTCTAAATTATCAAGGTTAAAAGAACCTAAAATTCGTTTTTTATCACCTGCCCCTATGTTTTCATCTGTAAATTTTCCTTGACATTTGTTCTCATTGCAGCAAGTCTCTACCGTCTCCTGATTGGATTCAGCCGAAAATTCGTCAGCAATGTAACTTGCAACCTGCGACACGTTTAATTATTTTTTACATACGGACAGTTTCATGTATGATCACTCGACAAAAACTATTCCCTATTCCGATATCGGTTCTAAATCGAATGAAAGGGCCGACCTAGATATCGATGCCGATTCTAATGTTAACATAGGAACATTTCTTATCGAAAACTACATACTGTTTCATTCATCTCGTTAGAGCTGACTGAAAATTTCTTCAATTCTAGTTAAGTTTACGATCATCCGGATGTGATGTTCTAAATTATATTAAAAACCACACGATGATCCATTCTGTGGTGTGCTAAACTCTGTGGTAAATCCACTCTGTGGTAAATAAAGTTATAATAACAAAAAGCTCGATGCTTTTCGCCGATTTTCATTCGTAATGCGTAAGCGACCACGCGCAAGCTCACTCGCTTGGGCACATAACAGCGCGTTTTGTCATCTCAAGCGACCGGCCTCGATTCCGCTTTAGAACGGCCTACCCAATGAACGTAACACTATGTGATCTGGATCTCAATCTCTATTTTCGAATTGGATAGAATTTAATAATGAAAGATGATTAATATCAATACATTAAAATAAACAATATCACTATGTTTCTAAAACGTACATACGCGATTCTTACATAATTTTTTTCCTAAACTTATCATCATGCGTACGTTCATCAACATGCAATGTCCTATGTTTCAAGGAATCGAAATTATGTCTCTCTTCAATACGCCACGACAACGATTTTAGTCTGAAAATTCGTTAAGGCACCCCCGGCCGCGCCTTTCATCACACACATTCGCTCTATGTATTTATTTCCTCTAATGAAAGCTTTTTAAACTAAGTATCGCTCTGTCGTTGACCAATGCCAATAACTAGAAAATCATGTTTTTACGGACATGGAAAACTTCAGAAGAGATTTGATAACACACTCAGGCTCAAACTAGGAATAAATTATTATTAAATATTTGCTTTCAATAAAAAGGTTAACGGGACAAAATCCCTAGATATATTCTAACTGTATGTTAAGCTCGTATGAAAATATATTTTAAGCTCGTGTGAAATAGACAAGAGATTTCTTTTTCGTTTCCACGTTCTCTCTTAAGAACTGATGCCCACTGATCCCGCAACTCTATCTATTTCACAAATAATTATGCATTTATTCAAGATAACTAACACATAAAACTAATAAGTATATCAAATTATGAGGTCCGAGCATGTACATATTAATTTTTGGCATAGGTATTAAAAATATACCAGGAGGTGTCCATGGATTTAAATATTAAAAATAAATAGTTTTACGAATTCGGACGTGCGAGTTACCAAAATGTCAGTTTACGAATTTGTTAGAAAATATTGCGCACACCTCCCGTGAAGATGGTTTGCTGAATTTTCTCGGGTACTCGTCATCAAATTCGAAGCTCCAACGAACTTTTAAAGCAACGTTACTTGTATTCGTTAGCTCGAAGTCGTAACTTCTGGTCTGAAAAAAAAAATATCGAATAAAAGTTTTCTCAATGTGAAATGAACAGAAAAAAAAACACTTTTCACAAAAGGAAACAGTAATTTCTTTTCTCTCACTGCTTGAGACGAGATAGCCGAGTATTTATATTATTTGGCGATATTCCCGGAATTTGCCCAGTTCTCAGAAAGATCATTGAATAACATAAACATCTGGTAAATGGGAAACTCCTGCTCAATATCATTTACAAAAATGCAGGTAGCGATTTGAATGATACCTGGTGTATAAATGTATCTAAAAACGCTATTTTATCATCCAATGAACATTTGTAACTAGTGTATTCCGCCGACGCCGAAAAAAGTATGGCCATTTGCAGAGAATTTATAGGGCTCGAGGAATTAGAGTCATTGTTAGAACTTCCATCTACGAAATCATCGGTTCTGGTGTGCAGGCCCATTTCACTGCAATAAATTCGATTTTAAAAATTATCACAGCTCGTGTAAAATTAGAAATCGTGGCATTTAATGATGCAGCTTGAATTAATAATCCACCTGTCGTGCTCGAACTTAGTAATGGTTTGGCGATTGTCCCACGCGAATGCTTTCGTCTTGCCCTCTAAACGACTATCATCGATCGGTGTCAAATTACAAAGTACAATTTCCTGGAAGTTGATACAAAATATATTATAAGCATTTATCAGTAAATTTAATAAAAATAAAAAAAAATAATTACTTACGTTGTCTAACAGCGCAGGTTCGCCGGAGAGATACATTATTTGTAAGTCCTTCTCTTCGCCCGGCGATATGTATCCGACCGCTGGTTTGATGATTACGCATTCGATTTCTTTCCAAATGAATTCGTACACTTTTTCGGAATTATTACACATTACAATCGTCCTGCGGTGCAAACTACTAATTTCGCATCCGCCTGTTTGAATAAGAAAAGTATTATAAAGGACACGACCAATTCGCTTTTCTGTCCTCGTCACCTACTAATACGTGCATTGACGGCGAGTTCCACAAAAAAACTTGAATTGTAAACGTAAGTCGTAAGACTTGACGAATTGTCTGTGTTGTTAGACTTACGTTTAAAATTTGCGAGTTTATCGTTTAGTACAATTCGCCCTAATTGACACTGGCAATTTTTATTATCATTTCATTTTTTTTTTATTAATGAGAACAGGCAACTTGATCATTTGTAATGAATTGTGATAAAATAAAAGCAGTTCCTTTGTAGATTATCACAAGCAGTTATAAAAAATCCTCGTCAATCGTACTTATTTATTTTGTTCCTAATATATATATATATATATATATATATATATATATATATATATATATATATATATATATACATATATATTAAAAACAATGGAAAATTAAAATTTACTTCAAATTTGACAACACGAGTAAGATAAGTGTATTTTTATATTTATTTATATTTAGTAATATGTTTATCTAATACAATTTCACAAAATCGTAAATGCCTACTTTATCTTAATTGCTTTTTTAGCAACCACAGTCTGTATCGTCAAAATGAAAATTCTGTTTAGCTAAATTTAACGACGTCCTTTCTCATAAACATAAAGACTTATCGTGCGGCTATACCCATGTCTAATTTGTATTTGAGAAAAGCTGGCTCATACGTCGACTCGTTACTCAGCTTCGTCGCAGTCGAACTTCTTCTAGTTTTCATGTCAGTTTTACTTTTCTTCCTATTATCAGTTTTAGTTGTTGGTAATATCTTTCTACAATGCATGTAAAATTATTCATTAATAACTACCAATAAAAAATATATTTGCATGATATCATTACAAAAGACATTACCCTCCTTGCAATTCTAAATCCTCATCCAAAGGGAGTATTTCTAAACCCATTAGAATAACGTCTTCTAAGAAAGCTTCAGTCTCGCATAACACCTAATATGAAGTGAATTTAATCAAAAAATAATTTAATAGACGACCTATCAGAATCGTGTAGTTAAGAATTAATAAACAAGCAGATAGTATAAATATTGGAATTTTTAAGTTCAATAAAATGCTAATATCGCCAATTGCGTGTATGACTTTTATACAAATTTTAGTACGTGAATCAACAGATTTGTTACCATAAAACTCTCATACGGGTTATCCAGAATGTCGATCTTTACATCGCAGCAGGCTCGACCTTTTCTGATAGGATGGAAAAACACGTTGATAAATGCAACTTCGTCTGGTGCCAATAGAACTGTTAACTCTGTGTTAAATTCATCTGAAATAAGGGAATTAGTTTGAATTTGTAACACTAACTTGTATTCATTTCTAGAAATAACAATTTATTATACATCGATTACCGCAGTTTTGCATTGGAATTAACTGACTAGAGCTTTTATCGGGACTCAGCCAAAACGTAGGTTTGACATCGTATTCCTGTTGCAATATTGTCATGATCACTGTGGTTTTCGCAGTGCTTATACTTTTAAAAATTATCGTTTTGCTACTCGCCGAACCTAAGCATGTGATCGGAAGTTGAATCACTCCAACTTTGGCATGCCTCAAAACTGGAGATATCAATTCTATCCTAGGTATTACACCTTCGCCGATTAAGCAGATTTTGTATGTATCGTCTTCGTTCTCTAATCTGAGTTTCATTTCTAGAACTGCACGACATTCCTGCGAATGAATTCGTACTGGACATAAATACGCAGAAAATGCGACAAAACAAAATGAAACTTGTTTACCTCTAATGTTTTTGGCGCGAAAATGATTCTCAATTTTTTGTGTTGCAACGGTTCTATTTGACATTCTGTTTTATCCAGACGGAAAACGCTGGTATCTGTGTTGCCTTGATATTGCAAACGCATTTTAAGGCAACTAGCGACTAAGCCGTCGTTGTACAAATCCAAAGCGGCATCGCATTCGGTGTTCACCGCTACACAAAAGAAGTGCATGGTTACTGTGTCTTCGACGAACACACAATGAGGCACACTCTGAGGAATACAAATGAATAAATAGCGAATGAGGATTATGAAAAGTACCTACGACAAGCAGCGACGCGATATATGATTTCTTGATTGTTTACCTCGCGTACTTTGTAATCGGTTATTTTTTTAACAATTAAATGTTCTCTGAATGTCGACTCTATGTTCCAAACGTCCACACTCGGCAAAGCTCCAACTCCGGTTAGTTTTAGTTGCACCCCTTCAGCTTCCGCTGGACAAGTGTCGTTCACTACAAATCTGATGAATTCTTCAAACTTTTGTACGGCTGTGGCGGCAAACTGTACCCGTATGGTACGAGCGCTTTTTGGAGCTACTAAATTGTCTTCGTTGAATATCGTAAAGTTGCCACACTTTAGAGGTGCAAATTTTATCCTAGAGATTAAAGTAAATTATTTGAAATCTCATTTTAAATATTTTAGATTTTTTTCTATATATTATGATTTTAATTATGCTAATGAAATAATCCTTAATCTATCTTATCGATAATTCTTGTTTTTGTCGTGTTTTTAAAATTTAATTAACATATAGTATGAAAATTTAATGAACAATACTAAAGTCTTAAAACAATAGCAGTGACGACAATTTAGGATTAAGCAAAAAAGGTATGTGCGTAATGGTCTCCATATATCATACTAGGATATAAGCGAGAGCCTTTTTATAAGGGGCAAACGAGCATACACGCCACAAGAGGAAGAGAGGTCAGAGAGGAGATTGGACTGATGGAGGTAAGAGTAGGCCACCAGAACTCTCACTCACTGAACGAAATGCAACGGCAGAAACGATTACTCCACATCTGTATTTTGTGAGAATGCGTCTGGTATCTCGTCGAGAGCTGGCCCATTATCATGCAACAACCAAATTGACAACATGGCTCTGCCATGTTTATGATTTAATAATAATAATAAGTACAATGACAAGTAATAGGCTGATGGCTAACAATCCCCATCGCTAACCTCTTCGAATGTCTGTCTGTCAGAACTTTCTTATTTAAACTGTCGTAGTTCTACACAATTGTAATAATTGTTGAAACATAATTTTAGAATGTTATATGTAAAATAAAGAGCTCCGGAAAGTTAAAAAAAAGTAACCGTTTTTAACAGTACAGACACGACAGTTCCACATTTTGATGATTGATTAAAATTTCTCATATTACATTCAAAAGCACGATCGTTTTAAGCAAAATAACCTGATTAAATAATTTAAAACATTGGTGTTTATTTACAAAATCCGAATTTTCCTAAGCAAAGAAAAGCCACATAAATAGTTCTTCTTTTAATTATGCTGTACTTCAGGTAGAATAAATTGTATTTAAAAGTTTTTTTATATGGAAGAAGTAAAAAAATTAACACGTTTGTAGTCGATACGCAATAGAAATGAAACCTTCAGAAAACTAAACTACGACAGAATGAAACGAATATAGTATCAGGGTGTGGGACAATTATAGGATTTATTTATTATAAAACATTATATAATAATATATTTCAAACTCCATGTTTTTATTTTCAACAAATCACAATACGCAGTAGCACAAAAAATACACATCTCTTTCACTCGCATCCTATCTTATAACATATTCTATCTCATTCTCTCGCAGGCTAAAACCTATAGATTTATGTGTTTGTCTCTTTTTTAGTGACGCTATTTCGTTTCGTCGAGTTTCAAATCACAACGGCGCTAAAGAAGTTTGCACTTTGTAAAGGGAACCAAAGAAACGTCAACATGGGTGGCAGTAGATAGAGCTACACGAGCGCCATTTACGATTAATTATCACCGGCCAATTTTAGTGAACCGATTTTAGTGAAACGTCCTTTGCACCGGCTCATCCATAAAGGATGTAGACCGTATATCCGAATATATCCAGATCTGCATAAATAGATCGATAAACTTTGATGAATAAGTCACGAATTACGTCAGTCCCGGATAAAGTGTAGTATAAATTATATTTTAATTAAAAGTTGTTTTACTTTTCTTTCGTTGGTTGCTTCTCAAAATCTTGCCTTTGATCGAGTTGGTATAATTCAGGTAAAAGAATTTCGTATATCACTGGCCAATTTCCTGTGTTAGATATTATAATTTCTTTAGTTTCATCGCCTCCCACAGGCACGACGTGAAAATTCAATTCTCCCAGGGGAAACAGCGTAAATCTAATTAAAAAGTAAGATTTTAGTTAAAATTAGTATATACGTATATCATATTAATATTGCCATATTAAAAGCATAACAAAATTTTGAACTAGGCCGGCTGAAGAAAAAAAGCCGCCTTTTGAAATAAATATTTTGCAACAAAATAATACACAAATATAAAACTACATAAAGTAACTTTTAATCAAACGTATTGTTTGTATTATTCAAAACTAGAAAGAAATATTTAAGACTTGTCTAGGATGTCCTAGGTCTATACTACGCCAAATCTTTCTCTGTAGCTTTCAACTTAAATATTTTTAAGGTTTTAACACAAATTCATCTCTTAAACGAAGCGATATCTAGGTGTTAAAAAAAAAACCAGGCCGATAGACTAACACACGAGTAAAGCAACGACTAGCTTTCTGTTGCGACAATTTTCAAATTTTTTTTTTTTAACTAATACTCTCGTCCAAATACGCTACTAGATATTTCACATCGACAACCGGCCAAGTATTAGCCGGATCGCGCTGATGATTGCGCATAACATGAAAAATAAGTTTAGTAAATACATGACAAATATATAGGATGACGGCGAGGAATTTTAGGTGTCCGTATCCGTGTATATAAGAAGTATAGACAATATGACATCAGCATTTCTAAGCTGTATTCACACTTTTACTATATTTCACAACTTTTATCTTCGAAAAAAATGGTGACACTTTTTTATAAAGCAAATGTGCATATATAAAAGATTAAATCTTGAAACTATAAGAAAATCGCGAAGATCCTTATTTAATACATATGTTTTAAAAATATGAAGCTTAGCAATAATGTAATCTGATTATTTGATTATTAGACTATCTTATTAGCTTAGTTTTTCATTGAATTTCATTCTTTTTAATATGCGATATCGACAAGAATTAATTTTGTTTCGCGTAAGTTACCTGAAGCTGTAGAGAGACACTTTGAAAGGAGAGAATTCGTACTCCCGTCAATTAAAAACTAAAATGTATATCAACATACGTATTATAGAAAGAAGCAATACTCAAGCACACGGGGAATTTAGCAACAACAACTTGGTCTTTGGTGGAGTCGAGAAGTGAGCAGGTAAAAGCGGGAACTTCGGCTAACTTCACACAGGTCATCGGCGTACATTCGAATTTCAGGCAAACCGAATTACCCGGTAGAATCAAACCACAGTCCATTGATACGTTCATTGACCGCAACAACGCCGGTTCCGGAAATTTTTTCGTTTTTTTTAGCCTACGGTTAGAATATTGATTATTTTCAATTAGAAAACTTACAAATTGAATCATAGCATTCAAAACATGGTAAAATCGTAATTCGCACCTGAAGTAGATATTGTATTTGCCCTTATTTTTTATAGTCATTTCTTTGATGTACGTGGTGTTAACTTTCACATCTCCGTATTCGAGGCATTTATCGTCAGAATGTTCGTACGAACAGTCGACGAGAACATCGTAACATTCAGCGGTCAGGTATAAAGTTTCAACTATCATTGGATCTCCCCGTCCTCGAGCATCGTAAATCTAACGAGGGAAAAGATTTCAATTTAAAACGTGGTGATGCGATTTTTTAATAGATTCAATGGTCGATCGTACGTCAACAGTCATCGCTTGACTCAGAATAACTCCAACTCTGTACGCCATGAAGGAGACCGATACCACTTCGTTGTCATCACCGGAAAGAACACCGGACGTCGGGAAAATGATGAAGTCCTCCGCAAATTCTGCAACGTTCCTCAGCTTCCACATTATAGGTATTATAGAGCCGTTCCTCACGATGAAGCTGCTATTTTCTCGGCGATACAACAAAATCTTACCAAAATCTGTAATAATTATTAGAGCCTATGTAAGTAAATGTGATTTTATTTAAAACTATTATATTACCGTGTCACGCCTTATAATTTACCTAATATCTTCGATTCCGGTAATATTTCAACGCTGGGGACGACACCTTGACATTGTACATTCACACTAATAACTTCAGGGTTGTTTCGAACAGAAAACAGCAATGCATTTTCATAGATGCCAACTTCAGTAGGCGCTGCTGAAATTGTCAAATTTCCTTTGCAGCCCACCTAGTCGTCCAAAATATTATAAAAATTAATTTGCTGTTATGAGTCTTAAATATATAAAAAGCAGACAGAAAAAAATTAGGGAAATAAGAAGGTTCACAGATTAATCGCCGAAAAGATAATCCTTTTGGGGTACTTAACAATATTTCTTTGAAGGATTTTTTAATACTAAAATGCTGATTAGATTTTGGAATTGATCGGTCAAGCCATTTTAAAGTTATTTTGAAAAAACCACTTTAAAAATTTTTTTTTTCTCAGTTTTTTGAAAATTTCTCAAAATCTACCGGTCCAAATCGACCAAATCGAAAAAAACAAAGGAAAAAAAATACTGCATAAATAATATAAATAAATAATTATAAACGCATAAGTTGATAAAAAATACTATGCAATAGCTTTACCGCGGCAGTCTCCGAGTGCCACACGTATTTTTTTTTTATTTCCTTCATTGCCGTATTCGTTTATTTTTATGTAATTGCGTGTGTGTGTATATTCATGCGTAATTCCCTTTTTACCGGAATAAAAGGAGGGTTGAATTTTTTTCAAATTTTTTATGGAACGAGGTACAATTATGAAACTTGCTATGAATATTGCTTATTAAAAGAGGTGAGGTGCGTCTTTCACGATTGAATGGGGAGAGAGGCCTTAACTACATTACTATATCTGTCTGTACTTTTAATATTTTTGCAAAAAATTCAGAACATCTAAGTTTGGTGAAACTCTTTAGAACACCGTTTAGTGGGCTCGATTCGGTCAAGCCGTTTAAAAGTTATAAGAGGTTTACATACATCCACACATACACACACATACGAACATCCACACAGACATACGGACATCATCTCAGGGATGATCGGGGAAGCTTCCTAGACCCTCAGAACGTCGAGATCTGATGAGAACTCGATTTTTGCAAAATGGGGTGAAACCAATAACTTCCCGAAAATTTTAGAAAATTTTCAATTTTCTTAGCGGGAAGTTAATATAGCACAAGCACAAAAACCTTCTTTATAGAAAAATAATTGTTACATGTCAATTTTCATGGTGAGCGGTCGGTGTTGGAGTTTAGCAATAACACACACACACACACACACACACACACACACACGATCACACACACACACGTACACGCACACACACATATAAATTTACATCACATATTTTCTAAAACAAACATTTTCTAAACATAAACCTAGATAATAATTTATCCGGTGCATACATTTTCTATAATTGTAAATATACAATGTCAATGTACTGATATTAACTCACCGCCATGGTGAGTGAACTTGCATTCCTTTCAAAAACTGTCGCTGAATCCATAAAATCTATTTCGATTTCATTAGTAAGTAAAGAAGTGTTTTTCAGATCCAACGCATATTCCTCTGCGTAAATTCTGAAATACTGGAAATTAGCTGAGGCATTGTTTTTTTATTAAATACATGAAAATAAAAATTCTAGGCTACAACCTGTCAGAGCCAATGAAAATAGGTCCGAAATCGAATAGTTTCCGATCATCCAAATACGTTAGTCTATAGGAAAACTCATGGGTCGTGCGACGAACGAAGTTTTTAAACATCTTTTTCATGCGACTGTCCATTCTGAAACAATAATTTTAATGTTCAGAAATACAGGTCAAATTTAATATTCGAAAATATAAGCCTTTTTTTTAAGGACACACGCAAAAAACTAAACATACCTAGGTATGTCAGAAACTCCTGTCGCCTCGATCACCAATCTAGAATCGGGCCAACCGCATACTTCAACAAAACCTTTTGTTTTGAATCTGCCCTCACATTTAGGTTTGAACGAATATTTGCATCTCATTAAATCGCCGGGCTCCAAGACTATGCGCTCAGCGAGCTCTAAATATAATTAAAAATTTTGATACAAGTCGATATAAGTTATTATCAATCGAAAAATTCCAGTCATTGATGAATGAATGGAAACGGTAACGAGATAGTCATTATTTCTATTTTTTTAAGTAAATATAATAAGTAAAATGTGTATTATTTATATAATTATCTTATATAAAATAATATAAACCATGACAATTTAGGAAATCACTAACTTTTATGGAAATTATGAAAAAATTTTATATACGTTCTACAGTAAGCAATCTATCGTCAGCCTTATTATATATTTATTCCATATAGTTTATGATATATGGGAATGAAGCATCAGTATAATATAAAATAAAGCTATTTTTTTGTAAATATTTTTTTTTGCAATATAGCAAACTTCTTGGTTATCTTTAAAGTTTATGGCTTATATATTGAATAGCACTTAGTATTTTATGCTAAACTTTTTTTAACATCTCAATTGACAATTAGTTACTTGAGGTGTATATTTACTTTTACAGCCAATTTACTTCGTATTGATATGATTACATGCAATCAATAAAATACTTACCAGTTACCGACTTCACATTTAGTAAAGGTCGTGGATAAACGTCAGCAGTCGAAGTATCCATTGAACTTCCGCCATCTGCATCATCAACTGATGAAAAACGTTCCTTCAGAGAAAATAAAGAATTATTGATGATACTGTAACTTTTAAAAGATTTGTGCCTTTTGTGCGTTTCAAAATTGGCTTCGTACGACCGCAGTCACATACAAACAATAAATAGTGTTACAAACTTTGCTCATAAACGAAATAATTCGACAACAGAATAAGTGCCCTAAAAATGTTAGAAAATAGTATTCTATATTGTTTTTTTTTTAAATGAGTGGATGCTTACATGTTTGCATAATTTTATTGTTTAGAATGTTCCAGATTACAATATATGTTGTTTGTTTACGTCGGACGTGAGGTGTTTATTATCTTTGTTGATATAAAAACAATTTATGATTTTGTTTAGACTCTGAGGAATTTTCGAGACTACTAGCCGAGAATGTATCCCTCGGTGAGTGACACATCCTCAGCGAAAATACTTGAATTTGAGTGATGCCGAGTAATTTTTATTTTGGCGATTAGTACGTTTACAAGTGCGATCAACTAAAAGATTAAAGTAGTTTTTTGACGTGACAACGTCTTATAAATTGGTTTGCCGGGTGACACTTCAAGAAACTGCGTTACGCTCCGCTCACGTTATGCGCTCACAATAAGAGCGAGTGAGAGGCACGCGTCCCTTCCACTCGGGCATGGTTAGCCCGCCTAAGAGCGAGAGAGACAGACATAAAAAGTGAAAGGCACGCGTCCCTTCCACTCGAGCACAGTTAGCCCGCCTAAGAGCGAAATGTATTGCAAGTTATTGTATGTATATTTGTATATAAATACGTATGTATGTGTAAAGGTAAAAATAAAATTTTATTAATATGAAATTCAGTGCGAGATTCTTTGTATAAATTAATGTTTTAAATATAATTCTTTGTATAAATAAATGTTTTAAATTGTTACTATTATTTCATCCTTCTTCCTACTATACGAATGAATATTCACATTAAAATGATTTTACCACTCAAAGTCGTTGTCACGTAAAACTTTCGCCCGTATACCGACTTTACAGGCAACCAATTTTTTTTTGCTTTCTATATCTTAGTGTTATTGAATATATTCCTTTTGGTTTTCTTAGTATTTACTCTTAAACATATAACCCCGATAGGATTCGAGGATTGAAGTATGTTTAACCTAAAAATAATATAGAGAACCAATAAAGAAAAGACAAATACGATTTCTTAGAGTTTAAATTTTCTGGTCATAGTCAATTTTATGTATCAGTTTGTGCCATGAATAAAGGTTTACTTATGACAACCGACTAAAAGGCATCATACTACTTCTTTTCCGCATACACAACACCAGCTCGAAAGAATGTCAAAAACTTTATCTGGCGTAGAATCGTCTAACAGCTCCAAGTCTCGTACGCGGAAACAATCGCACCGTTTCACCTGTCAAATGTTATAACACATTAATGTAAAAATAACTTTTTTCGTGCCAAATAATCAATAAAGTAGTAACTTACCGGACGTTCATCTAGGAATCTCCACGTGAAAGCCTCATTATGATCCAGTGGTGGAGAGTTCTTAGGCAACAGAATACTGTACTCCTGTCGACTTACGGGAACTTGAAGTATGTCCTTTTCTTCTGATTTTAAAGCTTCAGTTACAACTGTTGATGTCGCGAACATGCTTAGTAATGTGTTTTTGTACTGCATACAAGGATACATTACGATCGTTAACGGGAAACCTCTATCGTCCGTCGTAAGCTCACCGAGCTGAAATCCGTTTATTTTTATGTTAGTAAAAATTCATGAATATTAATAAATCATGCAAACAGTTAAGTTAACCCACATCAATTTTCGACTTCTTTTTCTGTTTCTTTTGGACGGTCCCCACAGCCTTACCGTCAAAGCCTATCAGGGGAAAGCCCATTCCTCCTGTACTTACATTCCAGTTGTTTGCGACAGTAACGAGTTTTTCGAAAACGTTACTTTCGTATTCATTATATTTCATATTGATTTGCAGAACGTCATTAGTTTGTTTTACTGTAAATGTTACAAACAACCGATTGTCATTAGTTATCAATAATTACCGAAAACTAATATAAATACATTCATTCCGACTGTTTCAGATAAACAGTCACCGATTGTATGCACTGGTTACATTACATTTTATCAAATAGATATTACGTAATTTTACGGGTATGCTTTTAAACAAATTAAGGTACCATACATCAAATTTTTTTATTTACCTTGTCTATAGGGATACATTTTAGATATTATGGCGTTTGATAATCATATCGATATAAATAGACACTGTTGATAATAAACAGTACGCAATCATCGATATACGTATAAACGATATGATGTATACATTTTATATAATTAGATATTTATATAGAAATTACATAGGAGGTTAAGCAGATGGTGTTCTTTTCTACTTTTCACGACTTTATTTGACAATTTTTCTTAGGTAATATTCTTAGGTAATAATACAAAAAAAAAGGATAGTGACATACTTTTTTATATTCACTTTTTAACACGCTTTTGTTGGCTTGCACAGTATGTGTGTATGTAACGGAACTTTGAGCGTAATTTTCATCAATTTCCAGATGTCTGAATAATTTGAAAATTTGCACACGTGGCAAGAACCGATGGTAATACAATATTTTATATTTTATAAAATTTGAAATTGAAAATTTTAAAAAAAATTGGAATAGAATCAAATATTTGAAATTACATAGAAAATTCTTAAAAATTAAGATTTTATAAGAAATTTTGAATTTTTGAAATATTGCATAACTTAAATGTAAAAAATTTAAAATACTTGTATATGTCACAGCGCGACGATACCTTATGTCGAGCGCTAAATTTTCACTCAACTTTGAATTCATCCAATCCAATATCGAATGAGGAACGTGTCAAAGGGTATTTGAAAATGTCATGTCGCTATAGCGTCAACCTCAGGGCTGGGCGCACCCTATTGTGTAAGAGCCTTAACCCGTCTATCGGATCTGTGGGAGGGTTGACCGTTCAATTGTTCATTAACCATGTCTAGAGTAACTATGTCAAAGTTCAAGTCGATTGGACCTATAGTTTCGGAGATCTCGTGATTAGTCATTCAGTCTGGCTTATAATATACACATGTATGTATGTACTCGTATGTATAATGACATTTTATTGAATTTTCTGTACAAGTTTATATTTTTTTATCGTTATTTCGATTTTCCAATTTCCAAATGAAATTTTCATTTCATTGTACATTTAAGGAGAACTCCTTAAATATAGAATAAAAAAAAATTCAAGCACAAGCGACTGCCGAATCTTTTGTAGAATAACAAAAAATGAATGAATAAATACGATGGTCCAGAATTAAACATCGTGTTTGACAGTGATTCGCAAAGCTATTTGCGTAAACATTACCTTTAAATATGATAATAATATCACTACTAACCACCTTGGCTCGGCATACTTTTTGGCGAAATTTTTTTCTTCGAATTCAGCTCGACACCGGAGACTGGAGACATATTTGTTTCTATGAAAAACGATTAAATTTGCAAAGTTATAAAACAATATGTTAAACAAAGCATAAATTCATCAATATAAGTAAATAATCACAACACTAAATACCTGTATAAGCTAATGCATTCTCGAAAGAATCGGAATTCCTATAGACAACAGAAATATTAAAATAAATATGATTGACAAAATCAAGATATTGGACAATAGCACTATCGATTTGTAACTTTACATACGCGTAATTTCGAAAATAAAATGTATATTGAAGCTCTTACATAAAAGAAAGAATGCAGTAAAATTATTTTAGAGATCACAAAAAAAAACAAGCAATTAACGAGTGTTTCAAATCGTCAATCAGTTATAGAGTGGACTAATAACTTATAACGTCAGACCTCATACGCCACATGAAAACGAAGGCAACGTTTTTCAAAAAGAGATACTAAAGAGTTGTCGATGGCTTACAGTTAATTTTTTAACATATTTAAATTTTGATTCTTTTTTCCTTTCTCTATTATTATTTCTGCTTTCGTATTTCGGCAACAAATAAATGATCAGTCTACTATCCTATTTTAATCATAATGATGCTGCGACAAGGATTCTCTCATCAAAAGCTATAATGTTAGGTAATTGTTAAAATTACAAATTTTCATTGAGACTGAACACGTATATGTAAAGGTTTAATATCAATCTGAAATTTTAATGTGATATAAAGACTTAACGCACGCCTTTTAACACAAATTTTGATAGTTATGAATTCTATGGGGGACCAATTGCGACTGTAATACTTAGATCCAATTTCAAAAACCAATGTTCAAAATTAACAGGCCATTAAAAGAAAATTATTCTGTATGAAGATTCTAAATTTAAATTAACCGACTTTTGATTTATAATGGCAATTTAATGTTGGTGAAATTGGGTCGTAGTCATATTAATTCTTCCCTTCAAAACTGACAACGTATTGTGAGAGATAGTAATGGCGTGTTATTTATAGATCGCGGTAAAGAACAATATATTATTTCTTATAAAACTCATAAAGACAATAAAAAAGTAGCAGAATTATCCTTCTAGTAAATAAATTGGTTAAAATAGTCCTGAAAATAGTAGATAATTGATTGGTTGCGTCAGATGTGACATGTTCATGACCTTTTACATATAAGGAATATTCTAGACCAGTTTACTGGAATATACAAAAATGCAAGCTTAGAAATTTAGTTTTTTTTTTTTCGGTGATCAGTGCGTTAACAAGTGCGATCAATGGTGAATTTTAAATGCGATCAGTTAAGTATTCTAGTGATTACATATGCGTTTTTGGATCATATAGGAATGTTTAATTGTATCTAAATTTTAATCATGTAATTGAATAGACACCTTCTATTTTTTTTTAGTGTTTACGTTTTTCCTTTTCAGTCCTTGAACCTCGATATATCGTAACAATATTAAGAAGTAGCCTAAAACATCATCCGACCTACATCCCTAATAGTATATAAATTTTATGGTTTTTGATGTCATGATCGCCTGTTTATCAAAGAGTCATAAGATAAATGTGACGAAAGTAGTCTAAAATATACTTAAAAGATTGGAACCAAACAAACATTGTACATAATACACACAGTACACGAGAACTTACTAAAACCTGATGTCGAATAACAATTCGGATTTCGGATATTCCTTTTGATATCCGTCAAATATCAAAACCAACGTCCAGGTTTTTATATATTAGGTGATAATTTTAAATAAACTTGTTTTACCATATTTTTTTTAATTTCAGTCATATTTTGATACGATACGCAATTCCTTTCACTGCTACATACTTACGTGATTTTTTTCAAATATTTCATCCTACGCTCCGCCAAACCGTAGCTAATGTAAAGAGCTTTCAATTCCGGGGATGAATTTGCATACTCATCAGCAGTCATGTCTTCAAAGTCAGCTATAATCTGTTGTAATTCCTCATCAGTATATTCTTTGGGCATTAACCTAAAAATTAAGAAAATTACAGTAAATTGTAGATGTAGTAGGGAATATATACAACACACCAGCCTATGAGTCTGATTACATTATCGAATGATATAAAATAGCTATTTCATATAATGATCTATTTTTTAAGTACATTGGATGAAATATAATAAAATGCTGAACTAAATTTCTTCTCTTCATAACACTTCACTTTTTAGTCCAAAATTCCAAGGCCCCCAGACATTACTTATTTTCTCAGAAATAATATCTATTTGAAAAAGTAGGGTATGCACTTTTAGTGTATTCATATCTGCTAGCCAGACCCGACGGCCAATTTCCACATACCAGATGCTAGAGGCAGGTAAAAACACAACTCGCTTTGGGGTATTTTGAGCCTTTATGATTAGTCTATGACCTTACAGGAGGTATTGAAATAGTTCTTTGAGTAGGTTAGATTGGGTACGGTCGAAACAAAGGACGGTTGAAACAAAACAAATATCTCGCGAATGGTTACGAGGAGAATAAGGGGTGCAAGGGGGGAGAACGAATCGGACGACAGGTCCGAACACATATCTCAATGTTGAGAGGTTACCCGCGCAGTGTTGTTGTGTACAAGAGACCGTATTGTATTTTGGTACCCAAAAGTGAGTACTTTTCTTCTGAGATTTATAATATTATCGTGTGCTCTATTTAAGTCAAAGTACTGAGTCTATATTTCTAATTTTTATTAAGGTTACAGAATATGGAATAATAACTAGTTTTAATGTTATTATTATGACCATTTTTCTAAACTTTTTCTAAAGGCGGGGTTGGGGACGGTTGGAACAATTTTTGTGAGTATGGTTGAAACAGCAAATATATATTTTTTCCTTGTTTTCTAGATGCCGAGAATTCCCGTAAGAAAGACTTATCGACGTATAAAGATACATATGAGGGGGTTAAAGCTGGAGATTGACTACGAAGAGCGGCAAACAAGCATGGAATTAACCACTGTTTTGTTCTGAGATATCTACGAAAGCGATATGCATCAAGTCATTATATTCAGAGAATAGATCCGGAGAAAAGTCCATTCAATGCACCAGTTGTAAACAATAGGCTAACGAAAATGCGCAGAAGGTGGTCTTAGCTATGTTTGCCACAATTGCGACTCAAATTTATCCCTAAGCTAAATTTTTATTAGATCGAAGAAATGTTTCTTTTTTAGTTTATTCTTAAAATTATTTTCGTTTAGTTTGCTTTGTTTTACAGAATATTATTGATATTTATTATTTTTGTTAATTGCGTCAATTGTTGATTGACGTCAAATGCTGATTGGAAATATCATTATAAGTATTAAAAACTTAAATACTGATCATTGTTGTCATACGGTGTCATAATTATGTTTACGATTAGAATTTGTAGCAAATAAAATATGTTAAAATATTATATTTTGTATTATTTGTATGCGTTTCAACTGATCCCAATCGCTGTTTCAACCGCCCCTGGCATGGAGACGATTGAAACAAATCGGTTTTTTTTAAATTTTGTATACATCTAAAAATAGCACCCCAGGTACTAAAATGATGTAGCTCTTTCGCAGTTAGAATCCAACTGTACCCAGACTACCCCATCATATAATACATAAAATAAAGACTGATAACATAAATAAAATTCAATTGAGGTTTTGGATGCATTTAAGCATTAGGCAAAGACGACATCCTATGGAAAGTGTCTGGCAGTATTGATTATTCATTTTTACAATATTCTTCGAGATGTACACATAAAATCGGCCTTGAAACTTCAAGAAAAGTGAGTTTTATTTTTTACTTACCTTTAACAACTGGTACCTGGAAATAGGCCATCGGCCCGAGCTTGCAGAAATGCATACACTGAAAGTACATACTAACACTACTACTTTTATATATTTCTGACAAAATAAGTAACGTCTGGGGGTCCTATTTAGATCGAACACGTGCGCAGTGCGACGATAAAAACATACACAGCACGGGTAGTATTTTTTGCTTGTTTTCTAATAATACAACTTAGTACATTTTGTGTAATGTTTTGCCTGCATGAATATTACCATTCGTCAAGTGGTCCAATTATGATTCGATGCCAGTTACCTATTTGTGGTGGACTTTTGCGATTTGCTATTCAAATTCAAAAACTATCTTTATTTTCCAGGTTATGGATAACTTTTCAGATAATTTATTGTAATACAACTTTAACCATCGTCCAGCAGGCATTTTTTATAGTCATTGCAAAACAGACACTCAAAATGAGTTGTAAAACTTTACACTACAATATATTTTTGATAGTGAACAAAGTTGACCACAGCATGGCTATAACACTTATTGCAAAAACGTTGCATTTCTTTTGTTGGGGTTTACATTTCTTGCTGAAATGGCTTCCTAAATCACTAATCCGGTTTATTAAATATTTACTTTAGAATACATAGTCTCTTTTGAATATAGATTCAACTAATTTCCGTTAGCGATATTTTGAGTTATGTATTTTAGTGATATCGTAATGGGTCTAAAGCCATTTCATATTATATATTCACTAACTTTCGCCCGCAATTCCGCCCGCGTGGACATCGAATGTAATATATCATCTTTTACATCGTCCGACCTTTGTTATTCCTTCTTTCAATGTTAGTCCTGGCTCTGCTTTTGATTTCAATTCTAGTTTCGAACTAGGTTCTGTTCAAAATATACATAATTCATCTGCTACTCCGTCCGCATGGATATAGAATAATTTTTTTTTTACCTTTTACATTAATAGACACCGTTGTCTACCATGATCTCAATCTCGGTCCTGTTCACGTTTCCGTATAAAAAGAATCTATATTCTTACAGTGGAAACACAAGTGATGCTGCTAATTTTTTTATTACAAAATAATCTCACATTGTTAATTCTGATCCCAGTCCCACTGCTGCCATCTCTCTTATTCGTTCCACAGTCATGCAAGTGAAGCCGCGAACAAAAGTTAATAACTTAGTAATTATAGCCTATACATATATTATTCTGACTTATAAGCTATATTACTGTAAAGTTTCAGTTAATTCTGCTTAGCCGTTAAAGCGTGATTAATTAAAAAACCAAAAGACAATATCAGTAGGATTATAAAATATACTTACTCCTCTTGTGCAGTTTTATAATTTTTTTCATAATGTTGTAACCATTTAAATAAATCTATATGACAGAACACACAGTGGATATTACTGATCCCGGCATTGCATTTCAAAACAGTCCTCAGCGCCAAATCCGGCACTTTGAGTATGTTACTCTTTAAAGTATCTACTACAAACCCCTGAGCAAATTTTGGATCTGAAAAGTAATCTGCGAAGAGATCTTCTATCATATCCTAAAAAGAAAGTTTATTGTTTAATATTAAACCTAAAACATTTACCGATTGCATGTGGCGAAACTTTCTTCATATCTTTTTGTACTTAGTGAGAAAAATAATTTATTGAAGAATAGCTTATGTTTTGTTTAATTCTGAATCTGCATTTATTCTATCAGTTTTTGGAACCGTATAGAATTTTTTTAGAAACGTTCGTATTGCGCTTATATAAAGGTCAGTTTACGAGCTTACGGAGCGTTCTGTCTGAGACTTTAATGCGTAATATACATTTTTAAAAATGAAAACAACTCTGCGATTGATGCACGAATTCCGCTTAGGCTACAAAGAGACAGAACCAGTACATAATATATGCATATATATTTCAATCGGCGAGGATACGCTATCCTGTGATATTACTAACTGTTAGACAATTTCGACCTTGAAGACGAACCACGCCAGAGAAGACCATAAATAAATAATCGATTTGAAAATTTTAAAAAAATTAATAGAAGACAATCCAAAGTCGATTGTACGTAATCTTTCAGTTTAGCTCGGCTGCTCCCGTAGTTCGGTGACTAGCCATTTTCACGAATCTGGGAAAACTTGGAAAAGTCGAGTGTCTGTACCAAATGAGTTATCGCCTTCTCAACGATGAGTTAGGGTTGACTTATGCCTACAAAACTCGACATTACATAGGAACTTTGATATGCTTTATTATCTTGTTACATGTAATGAAAAGTGCATATGCTATGTAATTCATAACGGCTATATCAGTAGCTTAGTCCTGGACAAGAATCTACACTAAAACCGGAAATAAATAGAAAAAAACAACATTAAAAATATAGTAAAGAATTAATGGCATAATGTAATGGGAACTCCTATCCACTCTCTGTACAGTAATAACTCGATTGTATTTGTTCGGAACGGCCGTAATAACTATCCGATTAATGTCCCGTAATTATTTAATTATGTATTTGTTTATATATAAAGCGGCCAAATTCATTGTATTTGTTCAATAAAACATTAATTAGTTTTATTTATTAAATATAGGGGTGTATGGTCGGCGACGCATACACTAGAAATGATGGCTCTTTTCCCGCGTAAATTTAATATATAGCAATGAAGTGGGGAGGGGGGTCATATATATAGCCGATGGGATAAAAAAATAAAATCGGCTTTTACTCCGATTATACGCGTCGCTGACCATAGAATATCGAATTTTAACTAAGAATATAGGATCGTACAACTAATCCTATAAAAATTTATACATAAATATGTAAATATAGTGTCATTTTTGAATAAAGAACAAACGGGGAGCGGAGAATCGTTCAACCGTTAAAAACAAGGATATCGGGAACACGTGTAACAGTAATATAAATAGGACGAGTCCCGATAACCCTCACTTCCTTTTACTTCCATTATTAAATACAAGTTAAACGAAACTCTGCTCCTCGGTCAACAAGTATTTCATTAAGTTTTTTTATTGAAACTCTGCTGGCTGAAGATCCTTCTCATCGACGGCTGCAACCAGCGGTCAAAGTGTACCAGGTCCCGTACAGTTTTATTCGCTACTTGATCGAATGGCAAAGAAATTTAAACACAAACAAGTCAAAATGTATTTTTAACATGATAACGTAAATTGTTGTTAAAAATATTGTTGTTGTGTTGTGTTATTCTTGTTTCTTATCGTACGTTGCTATAGCCAAACTAAAATATGTTGCTAAACAAATCATTGAGAAATTGTTAAAATTTTGTTGGACAATACTCTCACATCCTGGATATTCATCAGATCTTGTACCAACATATAACCACCTATTTAGATCATTAGCTCATCATTTTGAAGGAAAAAAAATTTGATAATGAGAAGGATCTTAAAATGGAACTGACTAAATTCTTCAATAAAACGTCAAAAGAGTTTTAAGAGTATTCGCGTTCGCACTTTGACCATGTTGGCAACAAGTCGTAGATTGTGACAGAGAATATATTATCAATAAATAATAGATATTTTCGATTATACAAAGATATAAAAAAAAACGTTGCGCGAGGACAGATTCTTATTTTGACAGACATTAGATTAAATTATTTTCATCAACATTTTCAACAACTTATTGTTTACAAATAAGATTGTACAATTATTTTTTATCTGCAAAGTAATATAATTAATCTATGTTGATAACGACTAGAAGCAATGTTACAAATTAACAGATAGGGCAGTTTTGCAATTTTATTAGAAACAGCTAAAGTTTAGGTCATTAGAATTTCGGACATTAGGTTCTTCATTTTACTATATTTTCTGCAACATAAAAACTAAGTCAGACATGAGCTAGTCAGACTGGTACGACAAATGCCTCCCCATAATGACCCATAAATGTGTACTTTTCACAATGATAATTTACTGAAGTACTTTTTAAAAGAGTGGACAATTAGCACGATTATTTTCCACGGAAAATCTAAACCACCATTTCCTTAAATTACACACGAAAATAAAATCAGAAAAATGATTCCGGGTCGAAATCAATGTTAGTGCGAAAAATTGTCAGGACGTTTAATATCACAGATGACGAAGTTTCGTCATAAACACTCAGTTGTAGGCCTTTAACAAATTGACAAATAATGAAAACATACTAAAGGGAATGCAGCATCGGGATCCATATTTATTCGTGAACCCGACGAAGACTGAGGGGATTTCTTCTTTTTATCGCTGATCCTGGAACGAGGCGATGCCGCATTTAAATTTTCTAGGACAACTGTCAACTTCTTCAAAACGGTTTCAAAATCTCCCTCTGCATTTTTAAACGTTGTCCCTAAGCAACAAAGACACCATCTAGTCAATCAATATTAATCAATTAAATGAATCGAAAATAAATTTGATGTATTGAGGAAATATCCTAGTGTCGCTGACTTATTGTAACGCAGAAGATTTTTACATTAATTATTAATTTTTTTCTTAAATAGTGAAGAAAAACAAATTGAGAAAATGTGTATACTTGAATAGAGAATATCTCAAAATTATGTGAAGTTCAAAACACTTACTAGATCAGCTTGGGGACTACGAATACAATAGTCTAATGCCCTTTTCTTAGAGCAAACATGTATCCTCTAATAAAGAATAATATGGAACTTGTATACCTGTATACGTAGAGTAAATAAGTAATTTAATAAAAAAAAAATAAAGCAACCGAGTGCTAGTGAGACTTGCGTAAGGAGGGTTCCGTTTTGTAAATCATCGCATTAGTCCTCAGTGAAATTAAGCAATACTTTTTGTACACATTTTCTTTCCACGAATATTTTGTGTTGAAGTTTTTTAAATAAATAACATCTACTCATTTGTCCAAGTTCCGGATATCGCTTATTAAAGTATTTAACATCATGGTTGAGATTTACCAAAATGTACCTTACCAAAAATGTAATTATACCAAATGTACCAAAATGTAATTTACCAAATACCTTGTTTTAGTATGTCAACTAAAAGACAAATAAAAAAATATAACGTTCAAAGATTACGTCACAAAATAACCGACTGTCATTTTTGTCTCGGTAGTCTTCTTCGCGAAGCGACTGTAATTTCATAAAAGAAAATTCCTGAAAGAAATGAAAAGCAGCTAAACAGATCAATTTGTCAACGTTTATGAAACTCCGTCAGATATTCCCGTGATCATTATTATAAAACATGCAGACGAAAAAGCTCAATTTATTTGAACACGTACGAGGGCTGCTATTTATGTATCCGGAACTGGCCACATACAGAACAATATTTAAAAAGTAATTACAATATTTAAAAATGAGATTCCTTGGCTGTAGAATTCAGTTTGTTTCAAGTAACTGTCAATTGTTTTTCCATTGTGGCGCCATTTTGAAAATTGCCTGTTTATCACCATGGATTTAACTCGTGAAAATTTTCGTGCGATGATTTATTACGATTTTCGGCAGGACCTAACTCAAAAACACCATCGAAAACCACTGTATCACTGGTTTAGTGAATTTAGCTGTGGGCGGTCTATGCTCACAGACGAATTTAAAGAAGGTCGACCTAAATCGGTTACTGTACCGATGTAAAATATCGATGCTGTGCGGGAACTAATAATGCAAGATCGTCATGTTACATATCGCGAAATAAAGGCGTTCTTGAGCATAAGTTTGACGAGAATACATAAGATATTACACGATAATTTGACTGTAAAAAAAAATTGGTCGCGTTGGATTCCGCACAACTTCAGCATTGATCTGAAACAGACTCTTGTCGATTGGTGCATAAAAAATGACAATGAAATACAATCATGGTGCGACAAAAGCTGTTTATAATATCTATACAGGTGACGAATTTTGAATCTATGACTCCGAAAGTAAACAATAGTAAACAGTATGAGTGTTCCAAGATGAGCCGAACCCAACAAAAGTCATTCGTGTCAAAAGCACTTTGAAGCAAATGGTTGGCTGTTTTTTTTTAGTATAAATGGACATGTAGTTACAGTGCCACTAAACAAAACCGTAAAACCGTTAATTCGGAGTGGTACACGACCATTTATTTGCCAGAAGTCTTTGAAGAAATAAGAAACAACAACCGACAACGCAGAATTATTTTTCACCATGACAATGCTAGCTGTCACACGTCAGCCGAACCAATTCGGTTTTTGGAATGTCAAAAGATCGAATTGACTGGTCATCCGCTGTAAAGTCTGGATTTGTCACCCAAAGATTCATATCCAAACGTGAAGAATAATTTAAGTGGTCAACGTTTTTCGAGCCGCGAAGAAACCGTATCCACACAAAATGCATGTTGTGGAGATACCTCAATTAGAATGGAAAAAGTGCTATAAAAATTTGTTTTGGCATATGGAAAAGTGCATCGTTCATCAAGGCGGATATTTTGAAAAACAATAAAACCGTATTGAATGATAGATGTTTGTTTCTTTTTGATATTTCGGACATATAAATAGCAACCCTCATATACACGGCGGCGAAACGAGAGCGCTGACGGTTCACAAACTCAAAAGTGGTTAACGTAATGCATAGGTTAAAGCTTATAATTTTCCCAATAGACAAGAACATTTTAGATTTGGAAATGCCTCTGAAAATTTGTTGGAAAAATGAAAAACCGGCCTTAATCCGAGTCGTCCACGCGCACAGAGTATACGTAGATATTGCATCCATCCCGAGTCTCGATGATTTTTATCCGTTCTCAATACCAATACTGGCGAAATATTGGTGCCAGGAATTTCGAAACTTTATTTTCTTTAAATGTTTTTTTTAATCTCTGAATTTTTAAAAATATCAAATTTTCGTATTGGAAAATTAAAAAATGTTGTCTCAGGTATTGTTCTAAATCAGAGTCCATACTTCAATTTCAAATATAAATTTGTAAAAAATAACTATTTATCAATAACTTTCAGACTTTTTACTTTACTTGTTCGTGAGGGTTTTCTTCTTGCCAAATCTCATGATTCGAGGCGAACCAAAAGTATCCTGTAGATTTTGATACCCTTGAGAGTGTTTATGCGGCATAAATTATCATATTTTGACTGTTTTTTTTTTATTACACTAACTTAAAAGCTTGATTTTTTTTATAGCTTCAAGGGACCGCCGAGTATTTAATACTAATTTCAATTTAATACCTCTACGCGTTCGTAAAAAAAATGTTCTTGATAGACAATCAGACATACGACAACGAAGTGATCCTATAAGAATTTCTTTTTTCATTTTGTGATATGGAACCCTAGAAATGAAAATGTTAATAAAAGTTTAAGATCACCCGTTTAGACCTGTGTAAATAAATTTATTGTTTTCGTCCATATCCAACTATAAATTTTTTAATGTTCACGTGTTGTGTTTTAAAACCTAAATACCTAAAATATACCTAAAACAGCACACAGTATCGAGCGATATAACGTATTATGACGGTAACAAATAAATAAATAAAGTAACCGATGTATGTATTTTTGATACATACGACATTAAAAATGCAAAGCTGAGCTCTCTTTGAAATACAAATGCGTTTGCACCTTGCAGTGTCTACGTACAATCCTATTTTAATTGAGTGAAACTGTAAATATGAGCCTATTTGTCCTATTGAACCGAACCGTTGCACCGATTGTAAAAAATATTTTACTCAAAGAAAGTGACATATACATATTTTATTTTAGTGCTAACTGGACGAATGTAGTATATATAGAACGTTTCCCTCTCAAACAGAACTACTGCAAACGAGAATTTGAATTAAGGCGCATTATGTACTTTACCTGACACGTCGTCATCACTCGAGTGGGCATCGCCGTTGCCAATTATTGAGCATTTCGTTATAATGTCGTACATTTCTTCAATCGAGCTCATCAAACTGAGTTTAGCATCCGATCTGCTGACACACAGAGCGTCCACAAAGCAAGTGTCAATGTTAACAACCAATAGACCTATTCTATTGCCAATATAATAAGCTAATTCCAACGCTTCCATTTCTGTAGGAATACAAAATTATTAATGACATCAGAAAACTTTTTAACAAATTCGGCATTTTATAAATTCTCCTTACAACCTTCACAAAGATTTCCATGAAATATTATAATGATTCCTTTCGATGTTTCTTCTGCATCCCTATCAACTTCTTCATTGTTGTATGTTTTGAAACATTCATTCAAAGGGTCTTGTTTATTTTCTTTCATAGATATTATTTTCGCTGTAAAATTTTCACCAAGTAAATCCATTTTCCAATTAATATTTAAGAACATATGAAATTTTACTAACCACTTATTATTTCCGTTTCGTTGAGGCGGGTTGCCGGTGATGGCATACCTGCTGTTGATCTTCTAAATTGGCTACTCTTTCTGTCAAACGTGTAAAATTAATAAATTAACTTATAAAAAATCGTATAAGTTTCTCTTTTTACTAAACGCCTGGATTCTGCGAGACATATCATTAATGTACTCATCAAGCTAAAAATCTCCACTCAATATTATCCATAACAATAATGGCTGCTCTTTTTTTGCTTTTGAATCTCTAGCAAAATTATCGCAAAATGATATTACCTACAATTTACTTACATTGGCTATAATTTATCTTAAACTAAACAAAACGCTTTTACCCAACAGCATCTACATACCATTCCTTCTGAAAGAAAGAAACGAATATGATAATTTCTCGAATGGCGACAAGTACTACCAGATTTACTAATATTTAATTGCGCAGTCATAACCCCTCTTTTACCTTTCCTAAAATTAGTCTAGTAGTACTCTGTGCTATGGCAGATAATGGGCACTCATTCACATTAATATGTTTTCGTCTAACATAATAACATCCAGTAGGAAAGATTGCATGGAAAGTTTTGATATAGCAATATATCTATTTTAACCATAGGTGTTTTAATATTTTGGAATACGACCGTTAGATGTTTCCCACCCACTTTGATTATAAAAAAAAAACAGGTAGTCGTATATTTTCTTGATCCTTTCTTTATTATGAATGTAAAAGTCTGTATGTTCGATCCTCGCACACGCTCAAACCAAAATACGGAACTCACTGTTATAAAATTCGGCATGGCGGTAGATCATTTTCTGAGACGTTATATAGGATAGAATTTACAGCAAGACCGAGACATAAATTGAAAACGGGACGGAAGTCAGAATCGAGAGCGTAACAAGAATCGAAACCAACAGTAAATTCAATGTCCACGCGGGCGGAGATGCAGACAAAAGCTAGTTTGTCATAACATTTTTATACATTTAAAATGACATTAATAATTAAGTCAAGGAAACGCTTCATTATAATTCTTCGTTGAGTTACGAGGGTAGATAGATTAGTTTCAAACGGATGCCCTTTAAAATTAAAAGATAGGCCATTTTTATTAAAATCTCAGAATTTTCACGCCGCAGCTAATATCTTCAACGTTTTCGACGCTACAAAATACTAAGGACAGTTAATTATTGAAGAGAGCTTAAAAATACGTTAATTAATTTTCTTTTATTATTACAGAATTAGTATACTGATACAAAATTAAAATATTTATTACTTCTATTTATTTATAGACCTTATTTATTATATATGGTATATAGATCTTATTAATCTATAGCTCTGTCCGTTTTAGGCATCTATATTTTGGAGCATTATATTATATAAATTATAATACTCCTATTTATAATAGCATTTTTCAAAAAATTAAAAATAATTTAAAAAATCATTACCAAGCGTATAAAACTGTTAATAATTATTTTATGGGCGAATCTGCATTGTTGTAGGTCTCCCTTGTCCCCACTGCTATATTTGTGTTCAATTTTTATGAATATAACTGTCTATTCAAAGACCATGTATTTAAATAAATTTCAATCTTAATATTTCCACGATTGCTAGACGTAAGCGAATCACCATACGTAAAGAAAATATGATACTTGATAAAGCCGTTTACAAAAGCAATAGGAGCGTTTCCTTAACCATGAATCTAGCACGAACTGTTTCTTACCTTTCTTGATTGACATTTTAAAAATTTGTCTTGACGAGGACTGTACGATAAATTACGATAAACTCTGATGAAAAAAAAATGCGAAGTACCTCGAACCAGCTGCACGACTCGAGCGACTGGACGGCAAACTTGAGACGGAAGTTCCAAACTGCCCTTCGTTAAAACTAAAATCATTTATCATTATTATTTTTGCGTCCTATAATACCAAAATTTGTAAATTTTCTTAAGAGCGTTTAAATTTTTACTTAATTTTTTTTTGCAATTGTTATATTGAATTATAATGTATAAAATAACCTAAATCCAATTTACAGATTAATCCATACTCAGAAAGCTGGGTCTTGTTCAAATTTCTACCAGAGTCGTCATTACGAGTACACGACCTTAAATTGTACACTATAGATACCATACAATCTTTAGTGAGGAGCATGTATCTATCGTATCTACCATGTTAACTAAAATCTGCCATATTATCATTTTAGCCTACTGTGTTCAGTAGGCTAAAATGTCAACATGGTAGATCTTTACTGTTGTATTATGAAATTCTTGTAATTTTTTGAGTATTAAATATACTCCCAATAAAAAAATAACCGTACATAGTGCGAAAAGGACTCTCACTTTCATCCATCAAGTCTCAATGATTTTAATCTTAAGTTTTTAAAGTGCGAAAATGAAAAATGCAAGTGCAAATGTAAGTTTGTAATCGTAAAAAAAATCATATAATATAATTATAAATTGCAGATTTTTAAGATGTTTCCTGTACGGATGCTGTGAGATCTTTCTTCTTGCTAATTTTATGATTCTAAGTCAATGGGAAGTAGGTTTATATAGGTTTCGATTTATTTACGAATTTCAAAATATAAGGAAAAAATTGCAGTATTTTGGCCGCATTTTTCGTTAACTTAAAAGCTTCATTATTTTACAGCTTCAAAGGACATCAAAGCAAAGCAAATGTTAATTACATTTTGAAATTCCACGCGTTCCTGAGAAAAAAGGATCTCGATATACAAACGGACAAGGAAGTGATTCTATAAGGGTTCCTTTTGCTTTTAAAGGCATGGAACCCTTAGAATAATGAATTAAAACAATCTTATGTTGTAAATATACACAATGTGTTTAAGACATTGGATGTCTGGAATTTGTAAAATCTACCCAGCATCAAACTGAATTAACCGACCCCGGCAACTAAGTACATGTCATGTGAAGTGAAATCTAACTATGCAATGTACACACTATTTTATAATTAAATCATAAATTATTCACTAATGACTCTATTAACAATTGTCGCACCCATAATATCTTTTTTTTCTGTGGTCGGTCGTGCAGTGACCTCAACTGCATTTCCTTTTAACTATAATTTAGACACATATATCATAAATTACAACTTCTTTTAACAGCGAAGGGAAACCTGTGATGAAACCCGCATACCGAGGAAGGCTCATCTTGCAATACGCAAAAATTCTTCAAGAGACAAGCGAAGTTAGCAACAAATGTTGCGTGATACGTTAGGGTGTGGACTACGATGTACCAGCGGCAAAGTTCGACGACAGGGCGGTAATAGTAAAAAAAGTTTAGAATGCGGCATTAAAAAACCCTTTCGTTATCTGTTAATTCAGTGTATTACGTTAATCGATTGAAATAATGTTTTAAAGGCAAATTTACCTATAATAAAATTTAATAATATAAAAGTTGCCTGGGAAATTCTGTTGTCGAATTTTTTTGTTACTGCTAGGGAGCACCGAGAAGAGGGTGCAGGATGTACAATTGAACTCTCTTGATTTTACATGAGAAGAAAACACAGCGAAAATATATACAAATAAAATGTTTATTATTATTAAATGCACCGTATGCATCCTCTTGAAAATAATTGCGCCCATGGACACGAGCAACCCCAGAGGATTACTGTTGTAAAATGGGGACTACTGTTGTAAAACCAAAATACAAAAAAATTAATTCGTTTTATGTATAACTTGCAGTAGTATTAAAGGTGCCATATAATTAATATTAAGTTTAAAATATACTATAATCGGTTCTCGGAAATTTCAATATGCGCATCAAGAAATCTAATATAATAAAAATATTTGCAAATTATTTAATTAAATTTAATTGGCAGCCCAATTTTTAAGCAATGTTTATACAACCAAATTCCTTGTTTTTAAATACACCCTTAGAAATTACCTCAATTAATTACCAGATAAAGGCTTTTCTAATGCCCGATTCATCATCGATTATTATTTCTTTATTTCAAAAGATTAAGTTAAAGAATGGCCAAATTTTAAGCACTCGAAACCGACTAGCTTGCACTAAATGATTGATGGACCTAAATAATAATTAATAAAGTAAGAGGGATACGCAAATTATGGTACAAGCATGTTGATACTACCAATGAAGTGGACCATATGTGGTCTCTGCCTGCTCATCTGAGAAATAGAAGTGAATTGATAAAAAAAAACAATTACCGCTCCCTAAAATTTATTAAAAGCGATGTCAAGCTCTTCAAATTACGTTGTATTCTTAAGACATTACATTACAAAAGTACAAATTAGATTCACCTTCGTATGTGTTCTTTTATATCCCTATAAAATTTACAAGGGCGGGCGGGAAACCAGCACCCGGTGTCATCTTCGGAAGCAGAATCTCATCAGGTCTATCATAATATGTATTAAGCAATTCTACGATTTCTTCCTCCTCCTTCCATTTCCTAAAAAATAGAACTTATGAAAGATGTACCTGAAAAAAAATTTAAAAAACAAATAGAATCTGATAGAACTTACACATCAGTATGCGGAAAAATCAATTCAATAGGAAAAGCACAAGGATTCGTCAAGCCGAAATAGATATCTCTTTCTGAGCAAAAAGGCAATGTCGCTGGAAAGTTAATATGAGGCCCGATTATGTGCACCCTCGGTCGGATGCCATATCCTGTGATCGGTAGGATCAGTCTGTCTGGATTCATGTGAAATTTAAATATTAAACTTCCTTCGTACCTCATCTACAAAATCATTCGCTTGTGTTATACGATTAAACAGTACACGAAGGTTAGACATAACAGACGATACGGCACGAAACGTCACCTCTCTAACAGGAGTGAAAGATAACTTTATAAAAGATCCATCGCCACATCGGAACATTCCTGAACCGTTGTGAATGATAATAGGACAGGGCGTGGGAGCCTTCAAGCTCAGCGTGGCGTACCAGATGCAAGTTGCTTTGCCTCTGAAAGAAAAAACAGGCTATATATATATAGTCTTCGTTTTTCTTCTTGAAGTATAATTTACATATTTATTTTACTTGTTGATTTATAATCGATTTCATACCCAAGTCATTTTTATGTATATAGCGTTATACTTACACGTTTCTCAAGGGCATTGATATCGTAACCTTGTCCCCACATCGTACTTTACCAAAATCTATATTAGCGACATTGCATACCAAGTAAGGTACGGCACATATAGCACGTACTGTGACAGGTATCCTCACACCGCAGGGAACCTATGAAGCGTCATTCTCAAACTGTATTACATTATTAAATCAATAACCAAAAAGCAACTGCATGTATAACAAGAAGTAGCATTTTCAGAAAGTAGCATTAATACCTCGAAATGGAAAGAAGTTTCAACCGCTTGCTCGACTTCGGGAAACTCTCGAGCCGTTGGTGAAAGAACAATGTTGACGTTTGCCGACGTCCCTGGCGCCAATTTTGGACAAGGAGTAACATCCAACCAACGAGGAAGTACAGATCTCTTAGATAAACGTAGTTTTGTATGAACGGGCCCATAATTGACGACTTCAACTACACATTGCGCCTATATTAAAAATAACAAATAAAAATAATCTCAACTGAATAGAATCTAAAGAAATATTTCCAACGACGTCTCACCTTACAGTCAATAATCACTACACCGTAGTCTATTACGTAAGGCATTGTAGAAAAGTCGGTTATAGGTTCCGTTTGATTTTCAGACGTATTTACCATTATTTCGGGACACTTTTGGATATGTTTAACGAATAATATCCGCTCTATCGCCAACTCAATGTCCATAACGGTCGGGTATTCATCCTGAATGCAAAAAGAATTTTCGATATTTGTACAGTATTCGTTCATTTATTTCGATAAGCAATGGAACGAGTTACAATATTTAATAGCATATATTTTTAATAGCGTGTTTAACCGCAATGGAACAAATATGCCATTCTTCTTGCAGTTCTGGATCTTCGAAGCACCTGTCTATTACAGGGGAGTTCAACGGCACCGAGTATTTCTTTTCGAATAATTCATTAATCGCATTCAAAAACGAACTCGTCAATGAAGCCACCGCTTGATAGCACAGCTCATGTGACATCTGAAACGAATTAGTTTACGAAAATAAGTCTCGGTATTAGTTTTTCCTCGTGTCCCGTGTAAAAGATGCAAATAATTTAATTCAAGGAAAAGGACAGTAGTATCAAAACTTCTGAATTTATTGAACCATGTTGGACGTTCTTTCGTTTTATTACAACTTCCTCGGCAGCTGAATTGTATAAATTCCATCGTCTTGCGATTAAATTTAACCAACCAAATGGTACCGTATTTGGCATAGTTTAATAATTACTTTTTCAATTCCTTTATAATACCCAGTTCTAATGTATTAACGTGGCTGCAGCACGAAAATTGGGCTAGCTCTAACGGTGATATACCGTATTCTCACGCAATGCAGAAGCGAAGTAACGGCTTCCGCTATTGCGTTTATTTCAGCCAGTGAGAGTGCCTGCGATCCACTCTTCCTCCGTCACCCTACTCCCCCTCCATCAGATATCCTATTCCTATCTGAAAAGCCGGCTAAGCGTCGGTGACACCTCTGGGGTTGCGAGTATCCATGAGCGGCGAATGATCGCTTAATTCTCTAGTGGCTCGCAAGCTTGTTGTACCTCGAATATTTTATAAAAAAAAATCGATCATTATGTATAAAGGACCGATCACTAAAAAAACAAAATGACTGGTCATAATGGCTACAACACTATAAAAGAAAAACAAATAATTTGATCAATGCTATATAATTTGTTATCTTACTCAATAAATGTGTTTATCTAACACAAAAGAGTATTACAAATTGCACAGATTATTCCAAACGTACGATCAAACAAAACTTTTCAATTTTGTACAGAAAATTCATTTAATATCATAAATGTGAAAGTTTGTATGTCTGCATGTTCAGATATACTTTGTTCAAACACGCTTTAACAGCAGAACATAATTAACTTTACAGTGTTATAGCTTATTCATCAAAATAGTATATTGGCTATAATTTATAAATATATTAGTTTTTCTCACCAATTCACTTACGTGATCTTAGAACGAATTCTTTACTTATACCGATTGGTTAGCGGTCAAAATAGTGTTGAAGAGAGGTTCAAGTTTAACATCAATTCGGGATCAGAATCGCAAGCAGGACCGAGATCAGGATCAAAGATCGTTTAACAATAAAAAAATTATCAGCATTGTGTTTTCGAAGTAAGAATATGGATTCTTCTGGTATGGAATTGAGATCGGGAACGAGATCAGGTTCATGGCTGATAACGTCATAGATCGATATGAAATAATTCGTTGCAATGTCCATGCCGGCTGAACCACGAAGCGGTGAAGCCGCGTGAATTTATGTATATTTTGAACAGAACCAGAATCTGAATCGGGACCACGATCGGTATGAAAAGCGAGGGCAGGCTTTAAATCGAAAGAAGGAACAGCATCGAGTTCATTATCGACAGTGTAATCGGTCGATATAAAAGACAAAAGAATTCATTCGATGTCCACGAGGACACAACCGCGGGCAAAAGCTAGTAGGGGAGAGTAGGGCAATCACGGACGGCGCGTAATGGCGAACACGCCAGATTAGCTATATTTGAAATAAATACGAAATATTTCGAATGACGCGACAGTGAGTCGAGCCCGCCACTAGTGCCAAACTGTGAGAGCTGACGTGAAGGCGCACTCACTGTGCAAGATAAGTTAGCTTTTTCGTGAAATAACATTTAAATGTTGTTTCATCAAAATGTTATTTCACAAATGCACATTATTTAACTATTGAAACATTGTTTAATTTGTTGAACAATGTGCAATTTTTTTTTAGAAACACGCAACAGCGTCACGCGATTTTAACATCAAAAAATATATATTTTACATTTTATTGTGAGTCGAGTAATGAAAGACGATTTAAATGGAGTACTTAAACGTGAACATCCATAGTTACCCCTAAACATTAAATTTATTGGATGCTGAATTTTTATTTTGTGATTATTTTTTATTTTATTATTATTACAACACATAAATGAATCGAAGCGTCTGTGACAAAAAAAACCCTTGAACATGCGAATCAATAAACTTGGAATTAATTATTTATCAATTTTCAGATGCTGAGAAAGTATCAAGAAAAATTGAGACTAAGTATAAATTAGAAGATTTGGACCGAACTATCCAAGCTGTCAATAGTAAAACATTTACACATGTAAAATCAACTACTACTTATTCCGTCCCAAAAAAGCACTATACATGACTATCTGCAAATTATGGGCCCACGAGAAGTGTACTGGTGGAGGAGCACTTCGTAGTTCTTCTTGTGCAATTTTCGTATCCATTAGAGTGTGTCCGTAATTACCCAACCTAGCATCCGTAATTAACCCACATGCTGTGGGTCAATTCTAGAAACTAAGAATTTTGTTTTTTTATAAAAATATGGTATGATTATATTCTAAAGTTTATCTTTGTTCATTATGAAATTAAAAGATTAATTAGTTACAGTGTAACCTAAACAATAAATAAATAGACTTTGCAAATGTATTCAGTTTTATATTATTCAACTTCTCCATTAAGTGTTCGTGATTACCCCACTTTATCCTTATTACATATGTATTAATTAATAATCACCTTCTTAACATGTGATCTCGGTAAAGATAAATACACTTGAGGAATAACACCCCAGCCCTCTAGCTCTATCGTTAGATGTGGCAAATATCCAACTTCTAACATGAAACTACAGTTGAAATAACCAGTGAGACCTGGTTTGACAAGCACTTGTATATTGACTTCTTCGTAAGGTTGTAGTAGTTTGTCGTAAGGCGTAACCGAAACGATTCTCGCCGCTAAACTGTCGCCATCTTTTGCTTCATTCAAATATACTGTATAGTCAAAAGGCAATGGCGACGTATTATACAACTTTATTACTTCGACCGCACTCCTATAGAATTCTCTAATTTTAAAATTCAACTTTCGTGTATTGAGCTCGAAATGTAAATCTGAGCTTTTTCCCGTAATAGTTATGATTTCCGTTGGTCCACCTAAAGTTTCGCATTCTAGTATAGCTTTGACGCTGATATTCTCTTCTGGTTTAAACACTACTTGCACATAATTTGTTTCATTAAGTTCTAAAACACCCCGATGCGGTATTAAAGCAAAGATTTCACTCTGTTTTCCTGATATATCTTTAGCTGGTAATTTATTTTTAAATTTAAATCTACATTCCGATTCTGTGCTTAACATTGGCTGAACTTTTTTAATAACTTTGTCCTTTAGTAATTCAAAATGATGGGAAGAAAGGTCAGTTGCAACTGAAAAATTTGTCGATATTTCTTCTTGTAATTCTTCTAAACGGTCTACAGATTCTAATACATCCTTATAAAGTTGTTGTCCTGAAATAGTAAATAAAATATTTAGGGCCTCTTCCGCCACCCTTCTTTTAAACTGACATTAAAGTCACTTTTAAAATAAATTCATTAAAAAGACCAAGCGTCAAAAGGGGGACGTGGAACAGAAATTTTATTTTAAAGTGACAAAAAGTCAAATGTCAGTTTGAAAAGAGATGGTGAAAGAAGTTCCTACTAATATATAGTTCAAATATAAAAAATACGACTTTGAGCTACATTCTACACGTGCGACATATTAATGCAATTATAAATTCCACATACAACACAATTTTTTTTTTTTTTTGATCTAAAGATCAATTTTATGATTTTAAACATATACAAATATACTTATGTTATAGTCGAACATGCTTGTTTTTTTTTAAACGCCGCCCCCGTGGTATGGCGACCACGGCCCTTTTTTACAGCTACCTCTATCTTTCTGGCATCTATCACACCACGAAGTTTTGTTATAACTTGATCCGAGGTGTGATTTTCAAATGTTGATGCCATGACGAGGATATGGCTGGTCCCCGGTCGTGCAGTAGGGCCAGAGGTCTTCGCGGCGGCGACCATTGACTTTGGCTTCGCCGCCGCTTCAACGTAGTTCAGCGGACGCGGTGCCGCTTTCGCTACAATCCTGCAGATCTCCTCTAACTTCTCCGGGACGTTCATTCGTCCCAACATTTCTCTTATCGAGGAGAATTCAGCTAGACTCTATTTTTTCTTCCATTTTTAAGAACCTGTCGAGGTTTTCCTGGTTTATCTTATTTAACCGCTTTTCCGCGGCCTCGAGTTCCGCAGCCCTCTTCACTTTTTCCTGTTCCAACTCCACCACATATCTCGAGCGTGACTCTTCGAAGGCGAAGAGCGAGCTCGGTAATGTCTTGTAGCTTTATGATTACAGACTCTTTCACATCTTTACTCAATATTTTTAAGAGCGTCGAGCTCGCTCTTCGCCTCCATAGCGAGGTTGCCTATTCTGGATGCCACTTTATTTATCGAGTGGACATCCACAGGCGTGGACCTCTGGGACTCACTCCGCGGAGATCCCCCCGACAGGTCACCCAGCCTAGGCTCCCCCGATCCGGACAATGACGGGTGGCTTATCTCTTCCTTCAGGCTCGCCCGTCTAGCGAAGTCCCCGAAAGCTTGTATCACTGTAAATACTACCGCATCGGTCTGTCTTCCCTGTGCCGCAATTCCGTCCATCGGATTCACCTCCACCAACAAATTTGGTGGACTTCTTATTAGGAGAACTGATGAACCCTTCGGCGGCTTTCGTCTTGGCCGATGCGGTAGCTGCTGCCGGAATCTCCGCCTTGTCCGGAATTTTTTGAGGCGCTTTTTCCGATGGTAGTGTAATTTCTGCTTTCTGCAGTTTTGCAGATTTTTTAGACACCGACATCGATTTTTGCGCCTCTTTCTGGAGAGTTGAGACTCCTGTGTCTTTGTCGGATTTGGACGACGTCCCTTTTGTGACCCGCCTTGACGACATTTTCCGGACGCGAGAATTCCCGAAAATCCGATTCTAATACTTTTTTGACGGGGTTTATTAGTCAACGAATAAAATGTATAACATGCTTGTTCGACTGTAATGGAATGCACGCGTTAACCTCTAAGCACAAAACTATTTTCTAACATACCTATGCCTCAATTTTAAATTGTTAGGATAATATGATGTAACACGTCTTTCTATTTAGATTAGTTGTAATCGTAATGCTTTTTGCAAATATTTACCTGAAAAACCATTATTCTTCAAAAGGTTAGACGCAGACACGTTTGCCGTTTGTTCGATATATCTTGTATTATATTTAGGCTTAAAAAAACAATAAGTTACTAATCCTGTATTATTCGACAAAATATCAGCTACTAATACATTTCGCAATTACAATTAGCACTAGTTGTTACTTGTCTTTAGAAGTAATGTTTGAAGTAATTCATTGTTGGCACAAAAGTTGCGCAGAGTACAAATTTCAAAAAATATATTTATTTAACGTTGTCGTTTAGGTTTCTCGCGCTAACAGTTCCTGTATTCTTAATTTTCAAATGAGGATAGAAAGTCGCCTCACAACTTGTCTGATACAGTAATATTGATTATACTACGTTTTGCTAAATGTTTCTTATAACTCTTGAGGCAGTATAAATGTCATGCTCGACCATCGAGATGGATTGCGAGCGATGACCTTTTAGCGATATCGATATTTTTAAATCCGATTATTGACGCTAATATAATTGCTATTTACTAAAATACTAAAAATAAAATTTTGTTATTCCGATAATGCGTTCAACATATAAAGAAGTCTTTTCAAAATTCATAGATAATATGGGCGTACTTTAAATATGTATAAAATTATATATAGGTAGTTCTCTAATAAATACGTAATATTTTCGTAATATTATAATTAATACGTAATAATTCAATAATAATTTATTAATATTAAGCTCTTTCGAAATTGTTTTTGGGAAATACTGGCAATTTATTAACGATATAGATATGTATTTAATTAAATATCATATCTCCAAAAACAATATCATTTGCATAAATAATAATTTTTTTTTTTCAATCGTAATTTAGATTGCTAATTTTAAAATAAAATTAACCGGCTAATATTAATGGCTTGCAATCTATTTGCTTCTACGGTAACTTACAGTACATCGTACGTGTAGCCTAATACCACTAAGACATGGCACCAATATGGCGTCCTTTTTAATTAATATTCTAAACAATAATTAAATATTATTCTAAAGGAAATAACAGTTCTTTAATTACGAAAAATACATCTGAATTCAGTAAATCAACTATAGAATATTCATTCATAGAATTAATGCAATATCCAAATGTGCGGACAGACGATACTAGCAGTGCACCAGCGCCAGTTATACTAAACTCATGAACTAAAAGAGAAACATTTAAAAGTTTTAGACATTTCCTTTATGTATCTACTACTTCCCGTAATTTTATCTACATTACAAAAATTAAATCACTAAATACAGTAGCAAATATTTAAACGGCATTGAAAAATTCAATCTGTTAGAATTACTTGTAACACTCGAACCAGTCAAGATATAAACATACCAAATCTGAGCTCTAAAAAGCGCTTCTACTAACTACTATAATATATACCACATATATATCATTTTCGATTTTGATTATATAAATCATGGAAGTAATTTTATGATTTAGGATGAAGAACACGATGATGATTTGATTAAAAGAAAATAAAAATGTACCGGTTCTATCGGTGATACAACCATTTCTTTCCAATTGAAGGTATAACAAGCCTTCAAAGGAGCAACATTAGAAAGAACTATCGTTTTACCCTCGACGCTGCCGTTCTTCACGCATTGAAAGTCTATACAAGATGGCATTACTTGAAGACTGGGAAAATTTATTCTTCCTTTTATTCTAACTGAATCCTGAAATAGTTTTTTTTTTGTTATCAATTTCGTTATCTGTCTTGACTGACAACACGAGTAACTTACTGTTCTGTCGTGATCCTTAAACTTAATGAAAATCCTGTCGCTGTACACAATTGATTTTTTTGACGTATGTTCCGTAGTATCGAAAACCACCTGTATTTTCATGTTTTCTTGGTCTTCTAAAGGTTCTTCAATATAGTGTATGAAGTTGAAAACTTTTTTGAATTTATTAATATCATCGAAAACATTCAAAGATTTGTCACCGAGGCGTGACAACGGTTTGGATGTTAAACGATCTTCGAGCTTTTGCGTTTCTACGTCGTTTGTCATACTTTCTCTTGAACCTGATTCATCGTAGCGTATACAACAACAAAGCTTTTGTTCGTCTGATGTCACTTTATAAGTATTCTCTCTTTTGATAAACGCGAATGGTGGTCTAACATTGATCTCCAGAAATAAAGGTAACTTCGAATCATTTTTTATCGTTAATATGTCTGAAACACGAAATATTTTAAATTTTGAATCCCTATTTCGTAAAATGTACTGGCAAAATATATTTTGTGGTATACTTATAACGTTTTATGCGATATTTTTTTGCACAAAATATTTTATGTAAAAATTATATTTTGTGTATCTAATCAGTTTCTATATAAACGCATGACGCGAATAATTTATTCAAAATCAAACAAACTCTGTGTTGCCTATTATAGGGACCCTAATAATGCCCAGTTAAAAAAATGTATCAAGCAGACCTCTTTTTTCCTAGTTTCTTTTTCCTAAGAAAAAGATTACATATGATAGAAAAAAAAACATAATCTGCTAAATTAAGTCCAAGTATATTTCAATGTCGTTTATTAAGATGAAAATATAAAATAAGGCTTATGAAAAAAAAAGCGAGTCGAAAGTGGGAGAAAAGCAAAAAAATATCGCACACACTAAATATTCAATGACGGCTTTTGTCCAAAAAAAAAATATTTGATATAATGATAATGTGAAGGAGAAAATACAGTGGAGGTTATAAAAATGAGGGGAATAGAAAGTAAAAGGAAAGTGAAAAAATAGTGCAGATATGTGTGTTGTAAGATAGTTTTATGTCCAGGTGAAAAAAATTATATGGAAAACTAGTGCAGCTATATGTGTTGTACGATAGTTTTATGTCCAGGTGAAAAAAATGCATGAAAAAATAGTGCAGCTATATGTGTTGTACGATAGTTTATCCAGGTGAAAAAAATTACATGAAAAAATAGTGCAGCTATATGTGTTTGTACGATAGGTTTATGTCTAGGTGAAAAAATGCATGAAAAATAGTGCAGCTATATGTGTTGTACGATAATTTTATGTCCAGGTGAAAAAAAATTGAATGAAAAAATAGTGAAGCTATATGTGTTGTACGATAGTTTTATGTCCAGGTGAAAAAAATTGCATGAAAAAATAGTGCAGCTATATGTGTTGTATGATAGATTTATGTCCAGGTGAAAAAAATTACATGAAAAAATGGTGCAGCTATATGTGTTGTACGATAATTTTATGTCCAGGTGAAAAAAATTGAATGAAAAAATAGTGACGCTATATGTGTTGTACGATAGTTTATGTCCAGGTGAAAAAAATTGCATGAAAAAATAGTGCAGCTATATGTGTTGTATGATAGTTTATGTCCAGGTGAAAAAAATTGAATGAAAAAATAGTGCAGCTATATGTGTTGTACGATAATTTTATGTCCAGGTGAAAAAAATTGAATGAAAAAATAGTGCAGCTATATGTGTCATACGATAGTTTTATGTGCAGGTGAAAAAAATTACATGAAAAAATAGTGAAGCTATATGTGTTGTACGATAGTTTTATGTCCAGGTGAAAAAAAATGCATGAAAATATGTATATGTGCTATATGTGTTGTACGATAATTTTATGTCAGGTGAAAAAATTGAATGAAAAATAGTGACAGCTATATGTGTCATACGATAGTTTATGTTAAATTGAAAAAAAATTGAATGAAAAGGTGCAGCTATATGTGTTGTACGATAATTTTATGTCAGGTGAAAAAAATTGAATAGAAAAAATAGTGCAAGCTATATGTGTCATTACGATAGTTTATGTCAGGTGAAAAAATTACATGAAAATAGTGCAGCTATATGTGTTGTACGATAGTTTTATGTCCAGGTTGAAAAAAAATGCATGAAAATATGTATATGTGTTATATGTGCTATATGTGTTATACGATAGTTTTATGTCCAGGTGAAAAAAATTGCATGAAAAAATAGTGCAGCTATATGTGTTGTACGATAGTTTTATGTGCAGGTGAAAAAAAATGCATGAAAATATGTATATGTGTTATATGTGCTATATGTGTTATACGATAGTTTTATGTCCAGGTGAAAAAAATTGCATGAAAAAATAGTGCAGCTATATGTGTCGTACGATAGTTTTATGTGCAGGTGAAAAAAATTACATGAAAAAATAGTGCAGCTATATGTGTTGTACGATAGTTTTATGTCCAGGTGAAAAAAAATGCATGAAAATATGTATATGTGTTATATGTGCTATATGTGTTATACGATAGTTTTATGTCCAGGTGAAAAAAATTGCATGAAAAAATAGTGCAATATATGTGTATTTACGATAGTTTATGTCCAGGTGAAAAAATGCATGAAAAATATGTATTATATGTATATGTGCTAATATGTGTTATACGATAGTTTATGTCAGAGTGAAAAAATTGCATGAAAAATAGGTGCAGCTATATGTGTTGTACGATAGTTTATGTGCAGGTGAAAAAAAATGCATGAAAATATGTATATGTGTTATATGTGCTATATGTGTTATACGATAGTTTTATGTCCAGGTGAAAAAAATTGCATGAAAAAATAGTGCAGCTATATGTGTCGTACGATAGTTTTATGTGCAGGTGAAAAAAATTACATGAAAAAATAGTGCAGCTATATGTGTTGTACGATAGTTTTATGTCCAGGTGAAAAAAAATGCATGAAAATATGTATATGTGTTATATGTGCTATATGTGTTATACGATAGTTTTATGTCCAGGTGAAAAAAATTGCATGAAAAAATAGTCCAGTTATATGTGTTGTACGACAGTTTTATGTCCAGGTGAAGAAAACTACCGAGACTCCTAGTCAATAAATAAAATCACCAGTTAAATTATAATATTCGTTATAAGGCCCATGGTCGAATCGAAGATCCACAACAGTCGGAGAAATTTCTATTTTAGGGTCAACGAACTCTGCTTGAATGCCGCATTCCATCAACAATTCCTTCTTATTGATTCCTTCAATGGTGCCGATCAAGTACCATGTTTCCCTGACTGTCGTCGCTTTCGACGATTTACCCTTTACATTCAAATCCATTTTCTCCCCGGGAACCATTTTGAATTGTTTCGGATTTAACTCAAAAAACTTCCTGTAAGCAAAACAGACGATGCATATAAATAAAATTGATGTGTCTGTTTGTGATTTCAAAATAATTGTATTTTTTAAGTTCATGGGGTTATTTATACTTTGCCGTCACACAAAAAACCCTTTTCAAAAAGCTTGTCTTTCTGTTTATTTTCCAGGGTAATAACTCGACCGATCTTGATCGATCTTTCACTGGAAGGTAGAGGAGTTTATTGAGCTTTAGAATTAATCCTTTTTATTTCAGAAATATTTAGGTATCTGCGTAAAAATTGAAAAACTCTTAAAAATTAAAGTTTGAATGTAAGAACGACATCGAAACGAGAGCATCGCCAGAATCGATATCGTGATCATGGTTCACAGTGTGATCGATAGATGTAAAGATGAAGGATTTTTATATGCAAAAGGACGAACGGAGAGTCGAAGCTAGTAATTTTAATAAATGTACTTAATGAAATTTTGCGACTAAAACACTATCTGATTAAAAATACGTACAAGTTTTATTTTAAAATATCTTGCTGTTATTTATAAATAATATACAGGCGGTGGAGCCAGCCAAGCTGAGCACACCACACTGGGTCGGCGCGACCGGTAAGATACCACACTCTCACAGACTAAAGACGTGAAGTAACAGCTTCCACTGCTTGATTTCGTTCGTTCGTAAATGGGAGTTCCAGTGATCCGCTTCCCGCTCCATCACCCCACTACTTCTCTATCAGTCCTCTCTCCATCAGATACCTTATCCCTAATCAAGAGGCCAACCCCGGATGACTCACCAGTAGTGACTCATTCGGGGTTTGTGAGTATCCATGGGCGGCGATCATCAGCTACTCTGGTGACTTTCGTGGTCGTTTGCCCCTCAAAAATACTATAAGAAATACAAAGTTATAACAACTAATTTAATTACTTACTTCGGCGGAGGTCTACCTCTGAGGGTTTCTTGCACTCGCTCCATTGTAGGATATGCATTCGAGTGCCCTTATTTTCTATTGTAACGTTACACTCTAGCTGTAGTTTAGTGAAATGCCTGCCAAGATCGATCCGATCTACCAATTCTCCGATACAGATGCTGCTTCCGATGCCTGTAGCTGACAAGGGAACTACCTGAAAATGATGTTATATACAATATCTAATTTAAATATAAAATATAATAATTTAAAATAAATTACTATATCTGTTGCGTTGTCCAATTCAAGTATAACTTTATTTCTGTAGGAGCCTGAATCTCTCAAATACAAAGTTACCAGCAAAACTTTTTTTGTTTCCGGCTCCAAATAATCGTCAGTTGGTAAAATTTCCCATCTCCCATCTTCACAAGCCTGTGAAAATGGATATTATAAGCTTTATGAAATTAAAAAAATAAATTCTGTATCTAAGGTCTGTATACTTCATGAGGCTTAGTTAAACAAAGCTATTGTGAACGATTCCGTCTTTCTATCATTGCATGGGCTTGAGACCGCCAGACCGATAGGGGCCCTAAAATGTCGTCATCCAAGTTTAGCTTGCACGAAAATTACACCATTCAAGTATTATTTGGCTTTCCAACACAACCTCAAACTCTACGTACCCAAAGCCCAAAGCTCTCTGTACCCTAGAGTTAATCTGAACCTAAGGGCTCCGAATTTATGTGCCCAAAGTCTCAATCTCTGTGTACCCATGGGTCCCTGTATAGCTTAAGACGGTTCTGATTATGAAGTGATATAGTAAAGAAAGCTGCTGGCAGATAAGACGTCAGAGATGTTTTTCGATTTCAACCGCAGTCAATCAATCAGCAATCGTTAATGACTTCAGAATTTCGCGGCGACTAAGTATTTCGCATTTTTTCCCAATCACTACCGAAAGCGTGAGTGTTTGTATTTCTTCGAAATTGAAGGAAAATTACTTTACACGATTTAACGAATAGACAATGACAAAAAGCAAAATTTCAAGTGGACATGACAATTGTTAGTCGAAATTTATACACAACTGTGCGCAATAAATAATATTGGGAACATTTTATTGGAATTCGGTAGTACAGTATATGTTGAGTGACCTTACCTTCCACCAACATATATGTACACGTGGCGATCCACTGTGTCGACCTGTCATTTAATACCTTTTTAAGGTAAGTTATAAAACGAATAGATATATTTTGATTTAAAGTCCGACTTAATATTATTTAAGATATTATATAAGATATTAATTACTTCAAAGTTTCTTATCAAAAACTCTAGCAAACTAGCGGTTTCCTTTGGAAAAATGTAGCATACTACAGAGCATTACAAAGAATCTAAAAGCAGCAATTGTTATGGATAAACTTTTGGCCCAAATAAGAGATAATCCGCATTATAAAGTCTAAATACAATAATGAAGGTGATAATTCACTAACCAAGCTCGCTTTAAGAGCGACAGGTACAGGCGAATCATTAAACAGTGTAAGCTGTTTGCAAAATTTTGTCAACAGTTTGGCTTGGTTCCAATGCAATGACGTGGGGACACACTCCACGATAGCGCTTACACCGCGCGAACCATAATGTGGCATATATCTACAGGTTCAGTTTTTCCGAATATACATAACCTGCAATTTGACAATTATTTTCTTTTAATCGCCATCGATAAATTTTTAAAGAGTGCCCTTTTGCAGTGAATACTAGGTACTAGGACGAGTTGCAGGTGGCATCAGTTAGAGTTTACATGGCCTTAGTGGACAAAACATTTTTTCATAGCAAAAATATTCTCACTCACATATGTAATACTCATATCGCGTTACTCGTTCAGCTCGCGCTGTTTTTATGCATACTAATAGTCGATTCGTATGTAAATGATATTTAAAATACCTCATTTTAAACCTATAGATATCAAATTCCATTTGCACCTACAAATTTACAATCTGACCATTCAAAAAACGAAAAAGGCGATAGTTAAAGAAAGATATTATCTATCCGGTTAACAGACACCTAACAGACAGACAATTCTTCTTAAGAATGGAAAAAAATAATAAACGCCAAGTGAAACTTAAGATTATATTAGGTCGGGGAAAAAGGTTTTGCATATATTATAAGTAAAAAGTTACAGTAAAATCTCTATGGTTGTGCTGTTTGTATCTGGCTAATTTTGATACAATTCAATAGGTGATATTTTAAAAAAAGAAAAACTTAACTTATTGTTTTTCGGTATCGGTATCGGTATCGGTATCCCGTCATCTTTCTATTGTTTATCTGTCCACCAAAATGAGTGAATCTAAGATAGAAATTCGATATGCTTTGAAGTTTTATTACAGAAAAGGGAAAAATGTAAAACAAGCTGCGAAAAACATATGTGACGTTTATGAACCTAATTCAGTGTCGATAAGACTAGCACAAAACTGGTTCAAGCGTATTCAGTTCGGTAATTTTGATGTCAAAAATGAACCTCGCTCCGGTAGGCCTGTTACGGATTAAATCGATGCCATTGTGAAAAAAGTGGAACAAGATCGAGATATTAGTCCTTATGACGTAGCTGAAGATCTGAAAATTGACTATAAAATAGTTTTGACTCATTTGGGAAAAAACTGGATATACAAAAAAGCTCAACACTTGGGTCCTAAATGAGCCACTGAAAGAAATCTAATTTATCGTTTACTTATTTGCGATTCTCAATTGAAATGTAATAAAACTGAATAGGTTTTGAAAATATTGATCACTAGTGAAGAAAAATGGATTAGCTATGATAAAAACGTGCAAAAAAGATCATAGTTAAAATGGAAGCAAGCGCCACAGACTATAACGAAACCCGGATTAACTCGTAATAAATTGATAGTATGTGTATGGTGGGCTTGGAAGGGCATTATTCATTATGAGCATTTACCTCCGGGAAAAACCACAAATTCGGATCTCTATTGCCAACAGCTGATGAGCCTCGATCAAGAAATAGAGAAAAAGCGGCCGAATTGGATCAATAGAATGATTGTAGTTTTTCAACATGATAACACCAGACCACAAATCTTTAGCCACGTAACAAATATTAAGAGAGTTTGGTTAAGAAGTGTCAATGCATCCAGCATATAGCCCTAATCTTGCACCCTCACATTTTCACCTGTTTCGGTCTCTTCACAATTATTTAAGTAGTGTTAGGTAATATCAAGAGAGGACTGTCAAAACTACTTGTCGCAGTTTTTTTATTAGAAGTCCCAAATTTTTTACAGCAATAGGGTTATGTCATTATCCTGCAAAATGGCAAGAAGTTGTTGAACAAAATGGCATACATATGTTGTAATTAAATGTAAAGAAATATTATGAAAAATTATCTTAAATTTGTACATAATACGAAAAACTTTTTTCCCGATTTTATATTTTATCATAGCATTTGACATAAGTTACTTTTTTTGGGTGCAAACATCGTGCAGGCAACAGTATGTCGGCGCAGATATCAAAGGTAGATTCTAAACGTCATATTTCGCTAAAACTTAGTATATAAATATTTTATTCTACAAATATAAAATTATAATGACTGTGTATATATATGTGTGTGTGTATAATGAGTCGTGAAGTCTGATTGAATTTCCAAAAACGCCACAATAAGAATGGCGATAAATTTATAGAATTAGATATGATAACAATGACACTTATCCTCATCGACTATTTTAATTGTCTCCGCTCTAAACGATACAATTTAGAAATTTGTTGTGGCTTTGAAAACGTGTCTAATCATTAAAATTTAACATCCTTGGCACTGAATGAAAAAAACTCCTTAATGTACCAAATGTTGGGGAAGACCTAGACCATTTGAAAAGATTTTTTCTATGCCGTCGTCAAATAGCTACTCATTGAAAACGTACAACTTTTTATTTGCTAAGTAAACAATTCCGTCATTTGCATTTAAATTGCTTATTGATTAAAACATCGATATTAGAGAATAAAAAATAACTTCGATCCATTTAATAATATCGTAGATTGAATTAGTCAATAGGCATCCCATAATTGTAATTACATATAATAAATACTAACTCTCTTTGGAACGATAGTTTAGTTGCATGAATGCCGTATTTATTTTAATCTAACAATATCCATAAATCTATTTTACCTCAAACCGAACTCCTGTACGCCCAAGAAACTGGTTTTTATGACCACTGGTAGATAAATTGTGGTTTCGGGCTCAATAAAACCCTCTTTTGCATCCGCTACACATTGCAATGTCGAATTCTCCTTAAATTAAAGAAAATTATTAAAATGTAGCTATCAATTTTCTCCTAAGACCGTTAGACCATTTGCTTACATCGGACTCTATTACTGAATAGTAACCCCAAAATTCATTGCTACTAAGTTCTATAGTTTCCGTGTAATTATATTGTATGAAACAGGCTTCTATTTCAATCGCAGGCGCTGGCGTTATCGTGGGAACGTTAGCATTAAATATGATAACTATAATAACTGGAGGATCATCATTGATACCGGAATATAATTCCAGATCGACTTTAGAAGCTCTAATCAAATTGGCCGTAAAAGTGACCTGAAACAAAGTTAACTCATTTGATAACTTGAAAATATGTGCAAATCGCCCGAAACGAATGTTAAATAATTTAACGCAAAATTCACCTGCAGTAATACCCGAGAGAATGATTCTATTTTAAATTTCTGCGGTTTCATTTCGAACTCTCGAGGACAATGAGGGATAATCGGTTTTGGCCAATCGGCGACTGCGTAGTCCTTAAGGGCGATAGCATCGATCTCTGGACCATCCGAAGGGATGCGTACTGAAGCATTAACGCTCACTTCCGTTTCGTTTATAACTTCTACGTCCATTGTTTTTGGCACTCCTTATGAAATTAAAAACAAATATTAACAACTTTACTGAAATTACAAATATAATATCACGCTAATAATCATCGCTCAGATTGTTATCGGTATCATCTCATGGTGTTTGTAATAATTTAGAAAGAGAAAATAAAGAATAAGAAAAAAGATATTCTCATTTTTTCATTACAATCCTACGCTTTTTATGTTTTGTATTTTCTTTCAAGGGAGAATGAAGTACCTATTATAAATTCGAAAACGCAATGGGAACTTTCGAACACACACACACACACACACATATATATATGTATATATATATATATTGTTCCTATTAACGAAATTTTAATGAAAAATATATTGTATTGAAACAAAACAAATAGCTTACCTAAACTAACCCTGCCGTAATTCAAACAAGTCTTACTGAATTTCAGAACGGGGCAAACGACGTCACCCCTGAAAAAGAACAAAATCTTTAAAAATGCAGGAACTCTTAAGCCATTCCTTATTAGTGTTTTGAGACATTGCTATTTCGTCCCACTTACTTCATATAGAGTTTTATTATCACGTCAGTGTCGTATATACCGAAAATCAATTCTTCCAAAAATACTCCTTTGTTTGTATTATGATATGTAATGTTGAAAACTTTACTACATCCTGGTTCTATGCAAAATCTGTCCGGATCGCAGCTAATTTGACTTCCGAAAGTTGGATTACATCCCTTGTACAGGATCATTCCATTGATGTGTCCTGCATGCAATATTTTTATATAAAACATATTATAATAAAAATAAATACATTTTTCCTTCATACAAGAGTTAGTAAATTTAATATATATCTACCTTTATTTGTAGCTGTTACGTCATAAACATAAGTGTTGTCGATGTAAACAACGCCCACGTCCAAAGTTTGCGTATTTAGGTGAATGGCAGGCGGTAATGATGTCCCGAGCAGTGTTATAGGAAAACGATCGGATACACCCTCTACGTCTAAATAAGTTATGCTCCGTGATTCGCCAATTTCTTTCGGTGAAAATGTGAACGATATCTCTGTGGTTTGATTGGGCCATAGAGTTCCTTTCTAAAATTACATAGAACGTTAAAAAAACCCGAATACGTAAAAAAGTCAATACAAATGCATGAGACCGTAAATTATTTTATTTTACTCTTACTAGAACAACATCTTCAGTTTTTTTTCATGTGAATCAGAAATATCACTGCAGAATACGGAAATGCGAAGCAAAATGTTTAAGCATGTGGTACTCGATTAAATTTGCTATGCTTATTGTCATCCTTCCACGTCTAATAGTTCAAAAAGTCTGTGGCAACAATGCGGTATCTGCGCATGTGTCTGTCTAACACATCATATTCTACTTAAGATTTTGCAAGTTTTAAAAGTTTTTTTTGGAATTTATCACAGTTGAAGGAATTTAAGATTTTATTGCCATAAATATAAATTGATCGAGATATTTTTTATGTACGTGTAAAATAAATTATTTATCGAAAGGAATTGCTTGAGTAATCTGTGCAATGCTTTTTAATTTTCAATCGTATTAATTTGTTTCCAAAATAAAAATATGTAACTCGGCAATGACTTAACAAGTTTTGATGAAATTTAGAACAAAAACTCATTAACACATAAAATGTCGGTTACTTTGTATTTGTATTTTTATCTGTACGTCTCCCTACATATAGAATATTTAACATCATTATGTTTATTGTTTGCTTTGTTTAGGTACACAGGGAATTTTGTCATAACTATACCGGGTGTAAGAGACAACCCTCCGCAAACTGATGCACCCTGCATTCAGACCCTTATTTTGAATTAAAATCCACTGGAAATTTTCTCAGGAAAAAAAAATAGGCTAATCCTGTAGGCCAACCCTGAAACTTCCCGCTATTTTCGAGTTCAAAACACTCGAAAATATACGGGATTTGACGCGATTTTTTGAGTAAAAAAACGGTTTGTTTCGATTTCTTTCGACAACGATTTCTCGCAAACGAATCAATCGATTTTGACCCGGTTTGCGGTAAATGACGTGTTTTTACAGGGTCAAGAGCTGGTTAAAATTTAAAATCGATCGGTCAAGCCGTTTCGTAGTTATTCCAAAAAAACTGTTTTTTTTTCAATTACTTTCGACAATGATTTCTCGCAAACAAATCAACAGATTTTGACCCGGTTTGCGGCAATCGACGTGTTTTTAATAGGTTAAGAGCTGATTAGATTTTGGAATTGATCGGTCAAGCCATTTTAAAGTTATTTTGAAAAAATCACTTTAAAAAATTTTTTTTTCTTAGTTTTTTAAAAATTTCTCAAAATCGACCGGTCTAAATCGACCCAAACTTTCAGGAAATCTAAGTTTGGTGAAACTCTTTGGAACACCGTTTAGTGGGATCGATTCGGTCAAGCCGTTTAAAAGTTATAAGAGGTTTACATACATCCACACATACACACTAACACACACACACGCACACATCCACACAGTCATACAGATCATCTTAGTATAATACACTGAGTTCACTCTGTCTGTAAGGGAAGGCTGTCCCTTACACCCTGTACGTATAGGTGCGTATCATCAATAATTAAAATGCAATTCGCAAAAGAAATTCACAAGATTTGATGATAGATATAGATAGATAGAAAAGATAATAAATGAACAACATGTCTTAGGTTTACATTTTTATTTTTAATGCAACCCGACAAAAATCTCTTATTATAATGTTATAAATACGATACTTTATGACGATTTATAGTTGTTTTTGTTTCATTCACGCGCAAACGTCTGTACGGATTTTGATGGAATTTAGCACACATATAGAATATTTTCTGAATTATATGCATAATCTCTCCCACTAATGTATTCTAATGTAATAATTAAAAAAAGAGCACATATCGAAAACGAGATCGATATCGGATTCGAGCGCAATAGCGCGATTGTAGTCTATTTATTTTTAAGGTAATTTGAAAATGAGTTCGATTGGAACTAAAGGAGATCAATTCGTAATGTTTCAGAATAACTCACAAATTAAGTAGAGTCATGGCAGAAGATTAAGAACACATTTTAACATGGAGAATAAACGACGAAATATCTTCATTAGACCTTGCAAACAGATACGTATTTACTCTTTATGCTGATAGATAATATAATTAAGGTGACGGATGATAAAATTTTGTTAACAAGAGTCTCAAAATATTTTTTTTTCTAGTTTTACAATATTTTTGTAAATTTTCCTTGAACTCGCCACCTTAAAGGTGTTTATTTAAAAATACATTGACACATGATCAAGATGTAATCAAATGAGCAGTATTGTTCACTTACTGTTGGTAAAACACTGAACTGAGCGTTTTGGTACAACATCGATTCATCTGTTATTATGCTTAATATCTCATCATAAAATATCCTGGAGTATATTTTTTCATGTTCTTCGTACGTAAGAATATCATTTTCAACCAATTTTCTACATTTCATCGATTCACTTTGCTTTAAATCATAACATATTCTAGCAATTTTAACTTTATCTTCGAAATCTTAAGGAAAGAGCAAACAAGAAGAAAGGTTTATCAAAATTTGAATATGTAAAAATTTATTTATTTATTAGATACGTAGGGCGCACTAAAAATTTTGCACTCCTGGTTAGAATAAAATTTCGGATGTTATCTTTATAAGACGTGACTTATTATTAAAATAAATTTCGGCTGAGGAAAAATTTATCAATTATTTTTTATTGATAATTGAAGTTTTTTGTGCAGTACAAAAATAGAATTGAAGTGAAAAGGTTTTTTAGCTAAGTTTTTATAATATTCAAAGTGTGCTTCTGTCTCGACAATGCATTGTTCGTCTTGAAAATGGTTTTAGGAGGGAAGCACCTCGTCTGGAGACCCTTGAGATAAAGATAAGCTCAATTTAAGCATGATCGTGTAGAAGAAAACTGACTGCGTGTCACCTATGAGAAGATTTAAGGTTATTTAGGGATCGATATGAACCAAATCAAAAAGACATCGGCATAAGAATTTTTGTTGTCGCTGGTTCCCTCATGAATTCAACTCAGAACAAAAACAGACTGGTGTTGTTCGGCGCCAAAAAAATGATGTTAATGTACTATTACGAACGGCCATATTTTGCTTAAGAAATTATTGCAGACGATGAAACACGCATTATTGATACCATACAAAATAACATGAAATAAAATTCGATGGCGACAGCAAAGGATCAAAAATTAGTGAAGGAGAAACTTAGACAAGAATGTATTTTGGTTTGTTTTTTTCTTCCATGTAGATCCTGTTCGCACGATGCAAATTGCATTTGAATAATAAAATTCAGGTAATACCGAGTGGTACACTACATTTTTGACTACTGAAAAGGTGGAGCTCTTGATCCTCGATCTTGATATTTACACTCCGGACCTCACACTATGCTTTCCTATTTTCCCAAAAATCAAGACACACGAGAGGCTTGGTATTACGGAGCCAGAAAAGTCTGAGATAGCTCTCAACCAGCGCGTGATAAACGTGGCCTTAGTTCAGCGATGTTTATGTTTTGAAAAATATTTCGAACGAATGAAAAGCATTTTTTCGTTTAATGTAAACAAGAATAATTCGAAAAGCAGTAGGTGTATTCCTTTACTTATATGCTGTTTTATTTATGGACTGTGCAAAGTATTTAGTGAGCCCCACGTATGTTAACTTTGGTCAGTATTATAATTTTCAATTGCATTTTATGCAAAGAGAGAAGTTGAGGATTCCTTAGTTTATAATGATTGGGATTTTATTGTAGATGCACTACAACTATATAGCATAAAAGTGGTAAAATGAAATACATACAGTGAGATTTTGATGTCTGTCTGTTCATACCGTCTGTACGTCTGCGTTTTTAACCTTGTTCAAAGAATTCCAGACTTTTTTAATTAATACGGAATATCTCAAAGTCTACCAGAATTTTTTTTACCAGTTATATATACTGTATAAGATATCGTTTGAAAGGTTTCGTTTGAAGTTTTAAAATGAATATTATATTTTTAGCTTTACAACTGTTTGATTTATATTCTAAAATGTGAGGGAAAAAAAATGCCGTTTATCGAATTTATATATACGCTGCAAATTACTGAAGTTTGAAAGAAGCCAAAACCTTGATATAAAACCTAATTTGTGGTCATAGAAAACTCCTTACACATACTTTTTACAAGAAAATATGAAGATGTTTCAGACATTTAGTACCCACATTTAGAAAATTAAAAGAATAACATTTTTCTTTACCCGATATATTTTTCCTTCTTTTGTAAGTTACTAACGAACTGATCTAACTTTATTTAATATCACATAAAGCCCTCAATACACACGTCTAACTGATAAGTAATCGCTTCTTTTTATGCTTAATAAATAATTGTAGAGAATACAAAAAAATCAATTATTCAATGAAAGTAATATAGTTAAAAGTTAATAGATTTTTCACCTGTAAAAATGCTGTCGTTTTTCATGCATATGTATTTCAAAGCAAACGAAGAAGAGTTCTTCACTTTGAGCGTTTGCCGCCTAACCATCTTATTATAGGTCGATAGAAACCTGACCGCGGACTTTTCAGGCTCAATATCAACTGTGTACGCCGAGGATTTCATCTCTATTCTAAACACTTCTCCTGTAAGCAATAATAAGTAGACTGATAGAATTATTAATCTTCTATTTCGTGGTACTGATGATTCCTCTTTATAAACTCTGAAATACTCGCCAGTTTCTGTACTCGCTTTTAACATTCCAAAAGACGCGCCAACTTGGAAAGTCTTAAAAGTAAAAAGCAACGGTATTTTTTCTCCCGGCCTTAAATGCGCAGAGTGAGGATGAACTGAAAATGGTCTAAAAAACAAAAGACGCTTATAAAAATTATGTATACGCTTTTAAAACATGTACCTACTCTTACTTATAAAACTAATGGATATTAATAAACTTAGAATTTACAACCATTAGACCGGTAAGACAAAAGATATGATTTGATATAGTACACGCATATTTAAAAGGAACAATAGACAAACGAGACCGTTCATTTACACGCTATGGCCTTATATAGACCTAGTATCAGTCGCGTTTGAATCAAATCCCATTTATTTTTGGAAAATCTCAGGATTCAGAAAACAATATAGTGCTTAGTAAATGTCACTGCTTATGGGTACGTGGGTAGTGCTTAGATTTAACAGATCTAAGAAAGAAGAGTTACAGAAATTCCCTTTTAATAGGTGATCACCATTGATATATTTTACAGTCTAAATGTGATTTTTGGAACTACCACAAAATGTTAACATATTGAGCTGTTATTCCAAAACATATATTATAAATTACCCCGATGTGGACAATGTTATCCCAACTGAAGACTGTCCAATATTCTGTAGAAGCATGTTTTTGTAACTTGCTATTTTAATGGGCGTAGCTGAAACCTCAATCACGTCAGGAAGATTCAACAGCGGCCTCGGGCCCATGCCTGAAAAGTGGCCATCATTAATAAAACAGAACTACAGACATTTTATCGAGTACGGTTTTAAGCACAAAAAAGGAATATTTACAAGACAATCCCGAAATACAAGTTCATCAACTCAATCTTTTGAGGTGTTCATTATTGAAATAAGTCGTTGTAGTGCAACATGGACGAATGTATCTAATGTTATTGTTGATGCGTTTCTGTATAAAATTTACTGCACTAATCCTAGTTTAATAAATATCATAAAATAGTTCACCTAACTTATGTTTCTATACATTTCTCAGTACAGCAATAAATGTTATATAAAATTATTACAAGATTACAGGCAATGTCGTATTACGGCAATACGATAAGATTGTAGTCAAAATTTTATTTGCAAATTTTCTATTTTATTATTCATTCAAACATATGTCAAGTATTAAATAAAAAATATAAATTTAGTGACAATATAATATATATTTTATCAAATCATTCAAATTTTCATGTGACAACTAACAAATTCAATAAAGGTAAACTGTCTGGTTCTGTCTATGTTTGAGTCATTGCAGAGTGACGGAGAGTGTCGGCATCTGTTATCTTGTTACTAAAATATTTTAGTCTTATATTGTTAATAAAATAATATAACATCTACTTTTATTGCTTTTTTCTACTACGCCAATTTAAATAGTTCTATTATTTCTTAATAATAGTGTTTGACTAGAAAGAACTACTTCAACTGAATGTATCGCAATTTTTGAATTTATGGTCACCAAATATGTATTTGAAGTGTCTTGTCATTATAGTTCGAAAGTTTCCCGCTCGTTTATTTAAAATTTTACAATCAACGTTTATGTTAACCTTAATCTTCCTTTTACTTTTCTACATCGGTAAATTTTCATTTACATCTCGATGATGTAAAATAAAATTTTCACGAATTCCTGTTTGAACAATAACATAAATATTTTTTTTCTTTATATCTAATTAGTTTAATCTGTGTTTTATTATGTAATAGTTAATATGTGGAAAACGGCTTGTTAAAAAAATCTTGTTTTTATATTTTTTATATTTACTTATTTTTTTTTAACTTTCTGGTTCTTTTCAAACGATAAAAATTCTTTCTTTCTTCTGTCTGGATCCTTTTAAATTCTAGTGTGGTAAAGTGATGTTGTAACAATTCATTTTTCAGCCTTTTTGCATTCATATTTTTTAGAATCTAGTCGAATAGAGCGGTGTTCCTACGATGTATTTTCTATTTAGTTAACTACTTACTGATCAGCGATATTTAAAAACCCGCAATAAAAACTGAATAATATTCACAAATTGGAAAGCTATTGTTTCAGACCAACTTTCCAAAATCGAGTTTTCATCAGACTTTAACGGCTTAGGGTCCTAAAAAATATTTTGAACGATTTTCGAGTGATATGTGTGTGTGTGCGTGCGTGAGTGCGTGCCTGAGTGCATACGTGTGCGTGCGTGTGCATGTGTAAATAAACCACTCACAAGATTTGGACGGATTAACCGATTGATATCCGACTTACGGCATTCAGAATGTGTCTATTTAACTTAGACTTTCTGAAAATTTGAATCTATTCGGCCAGATAGATTTTCAGAAATCAATAATGTTTTCTAAAATTCTGTTCTTTTTTAATAACTTTTAAGTTACTATATTAATGCTATTGCATTACTATTATAATTTACTGCTATAATTTACAACTGTTTATATTTTTGAACGCGTTGAATTCGAAAGTAATAAGAAATATTGGGGACGGCCTTCAAAGTCAATTCGTCTTTTGAATTTTTGCGCTCTCAAAGCTCAAAAACTTATAAACAACGATATTATGGAACATATTCAAAAACATGTTGACAAATATCATAGCAGGAAGTTTTTGGGGATGACCTGCAGGGTCAACCTTTGTTCACATTTTTTTGAGCGTTCTCGCTTATTATCGTCGCATTTATAAGCTATCTCCTACTGTCTTTTCCTTCGTGTAGTTGTTTCTTTTCTATCCCCTTTCCGCGAATAGAGGACAAAAACTGTTCATTGCTCCAGCTCTAGAACAGACCCCCCAGAGATACGTTGTAGAGCTTCAGTAGAACAGAACAGGATACGCTTCGGTGCCCTGACGTGCAGCATTAGCGACATTATACACCCTAATGCCATTCAGCCCTCGTCAAGTGTTCATCTTTGTGTTGGGTCATTCACCTAAACCTAAATCCACATTGAAATCCAAAACAAATGAAACGAACTCATACTCTGAGATTTAGATTCAAAGTTCTTAAGCCACCCTATAACTTAAGATTATAAAGTGAGCGTTTTTTGTCCGCGGATTCGCTCGCCTTAAATTCAGGGCGAACGATACCAAACTCGACAGCGGTACATCATTTCACTACAGAGTTCCTGTGTCCTCCTTTCAGCGCCGTCATCAGGATCCTGTACAACAACTAATACCACAATACTTTTGAGGACAAATCAAACGAGACATCATCAAATTCTGATTGTCATCTAAGGTGAGATTACTAAACTTATGAAGACAAATTAAACTAGCCTAAACTCAACACCATTTCGTTACAGCGTTGCATATCATCTAATATCAAAGTATTTGATAAATATAATCACTTCCCATGGCTACCTTCCGGCCCCACCATCACACCAACTCTATAACATCATTATATATTGTATTGTCTTGATTTACGTGCTTATGCACAATTTCGGCTCAATCGAACATTGGGAAGGGGGTCAAATTCAACTTGCAAGATTTAATTACACACTCACACCCAGGCAGACGCCGAAAAGGGTGACATTAATAAAAAAGTTGTAAAATAAAAAAAAATTAACGACACCTTTCTACAAATGGTCAATATCCTTTTTTATTTCTCCCTTAGAAATAGACTACATCTACAATGTGTTTATAAATATTCTAATATTTATACCTAGATATGCATATATTTTATGTCGTAGGGAGGACAATAACAATATTTTAGCTCTAAATGGCAAGTTATTTCATTTCTTGCATAGTCGATCCCTGTAAAAACTGACGTGATGAAATTATAAATACTTGGTAAAACCAAATGTGCATGGCTTAAGCGCTCGTGCCATACGTATATTATTTAAATTAGAGGTGTATGATAACATGTGAGCTTTTGACCAAAAATCCTCTTTTATTTATTTTTGATTTTCAAATAGTTTTATAGTAAACTTGAATCGAAAAAACCATAGGTAATTTTATATTTATTAGACATCATAATGTAAAAAATAAAAACTACTTCAATTAAAAACGATTATTAACAATAAAAATTATGAAATTTTAAAGGAGGAACGTTAGTGAACATAAAAAATTGGGGACTACAACATGTCGAGATATTCGATACTAAACAACTTCACGCTCATTCTCAACCTCTATTTTAGATATTTAAACGAAATGGCGGTTCAAAACATAAATAACTGCCAGTTAAAAAATTCAATTACAGCTAATCGGTACTATATCAAGCTGTGATTTTCAATACAATTATTCCCAATCGATTAGTGATGAGATTGAAAAAGAAATTAAGTTTAAAAATTAAATAGTTTTTTAGTTATCGTGGTCACACCCAGTGTAGACGGGATTAGAAGGACGACAGTAGAAGCATACATACGCTCGCGCTTAAGGCATGCAACTGATAATAAAAATAGTTGGTTTTTACATTAACACGATACTTACGAATTACCATTACCATATTAGTATTTATTCATTGTAAGTAAAAGAACTAAAGTATATATTGATAAGATGAAATACGTATTTGAAAATAAATATGTAATGCTTTTGGGAATTCTACTTCTTGAGCGCGCATGTTACATAATCTTGTCTAAATACCTGTAATGTATTACATACATGGCGGCAGACGAAAGTAGAAACATTAGATATATTATACACATTTCTTACTTAAGTAATTTATTAGAATGAATTCTCATTTTCAAAAAGTATAAATTGTAACGGGTTTATATTAATTGACTGCGAAAATCAGAAATATGGAAATATTTACTAGGTACAATTTTTACATCACTCTTACTGTACTTCTTAATCACACTTTTCTACAAAAAAAAAAGTCGCAATACAAATTAGATATTTTCATTTTTAAAGCACTTACGAGAATTTATTTCTCCGTGTGAGGTTCAAAAGGGCGCTACGGACTATCAAAACAGTGATCATCTTACCAATCATTGGTAATACATATTCATCCTTCTCGGTAACAAACGACACTTGGTGCACGTGGTCCTCCAGCCGATTAGGCGTAAACGCCACCGCGAAGACGAAGCTGATGCCGGGCGCCAAACGAGTCTCAAGTGGACCGCTTCCGCAGTATTTCACCGAAAAGCAAAAGGTCTCTTTGCAGACCATCTTCACGCAAACAGGAATCTATAACATTTAATTTTGTCTATTTGCGTTCTGTCGACTTAAATTATCCATAGATTACAGAATGAGGTGGTCAACAAAGTGTTAAATCTTATGACAGGAGGGACGAGTCAAAAGCCTTGTGACGTGACATGTGTAAATCTAGAATATTAAAAATTTAATAATTATCAAAAAGTAAATTTAAAAGTACATTTATAAATGAATAATACTAATTTCTAAATTTAATATTACTAAACGTGACAGTGGAGGAAGGGAAGTCACATAAATTTTACCGCCTTTGACAAGAATGGCTCCGAAAATCGTGTAATTTTTTTGACGTAATTTATCTATGGGCCCTTGTTATTTTTTCGTTTCAGTCAACACTTGTAAATCTGGAAACTTTCTAATGATCTTACAACAAAGATATTATTTTGTTTCATTTATTATATTTTGATTTTATGTCGATTATGATGTTTACACTGATTCATATCAAATCATTTAAAAATAAAACTTGAATCGATTAAGAAATTAAACAAAATTGCAAACACTAACCTTACTCACGTTTCTAACGGAAAATTTTGTGACAATTCTTTCGTTAGGTTTGAAATTCTGAAATATAAGTATTCTTGGGTTAAATGATAACACGGCATCTGTTCTATTTTGATATCCTTTTATGTTCGTTATTTCAATTTCATTTAACTTCTGCAAGCGTTCTGAAGCGGTGATTTTCATCTCCTTCAAATATTCCGAAGGCACAATCTAAAAGAGTAGGTCTGATTGTATACTCGTCTGCTATAATGCTTTACACTATATGATTTATGTCGCTTGCAATCACATTGAATTAAACTTTACGTTTAAAACGCATACATGTTTTTTTTACCTCATCGAATATACCTTCTCTCTCTGTCTTCTTAGACAGCAAATGATACAAATCAGCTGTGAAATAGCCATTTTCCTTGAACTGGCGTATCAGATTCATTTTTCGCGTTTGCACGATTACATCGAAAACGTGTTTATGCGTAACGTTTCTTAGGCAACGACAATATTTTCAAATATAGAATACAATATTTTTCCAAAGATTCAAATATATTGCAGGAATAAATTATTACCTACTAGCTGGAGCACCCGGCTTCGCTTCGGGACTTGATATAAGGTTTAAAGTTTTGTTGTAGTTGGAACAAAAGTATAAATTTTATAATATAAGATATAGAAAAAAATATTGACAATATATTATTTTAACTAAGTATTTATTACAATACTTTTGCATGAACAATGCTTCTCATTTTATTATCCGGAGCATACATAAAAAATGGGTTTTATCATCCATATCTTTTCACAAATATTCATAATCGCGAGACATATATTATATTATTTTCCGTAGCTGAACTCCTTAACTGTCTTACTCTTTCACTCTCAAGACGGAAAGTCACAATTAAGAGTGCTTTATTACTACGACCCCATGTCTCTCAATCTATAAACATACTGAAAATGCTTTTCTTCGGCCGCGCATCACGCAAAAACTACTAAACGTATCGCCATGGGACCATGGCTATTCGATGCAGAATTGTCTGTAGATGAATGTAGGTTATTCATAATACAAAAATGTAAAATGTAAAAACGCGTTCCTAAAAATCCCTTTACCTAATATGAGATTTTGAATTTGTTTCACAACCAATAGAAAATTGAATTTATAAATATGACGTTTTCAAGTCGAAGACAATTCTAATCACTGAAAAATATCGCTCTCAGGTATACATAGAAACAGACAATATACAAGATTCGCCATATAGGATCCGTTTTGATCATTTGAATGCGAGTGTTTTAAGTCTACCTTATAGACTTAAAAACACTCGCATTCAATGTGACATGATGTCATGATGAGATGTCATGTCCTCATAACTTTCAAAACAATTTTGAGGTAATATTCTAATCGACTGAGTAACAGTAAGAGATAAAAACACACGTTTATTACATTATATGACAATTTTGAGTAAAATAATAGACTGGTGTACTCTAAACACAATGTGAATTAAAATATTCTACGTTTACATAAAATTTGAGTTAAGGTATATTACTAAAGTCTTAATGCTTATTTAAAATAAATATAATTAAATATTTAGAAAACAAGTTTTTCTCCATTCCCCAAGTAACGAAATAAATTATAATTTTAAATCTATACAATTTATTTCACACTTTTCAGAAGAATTATTAACGTGAAATTACCACTTACTGCAAACACACTAGAACTTTTTTGTAATAGTAGATAGATAGATATGCATGTGTATATTTTAATGAGGTTACACTAAATTTGCTCAGTCTTAATATTTGCTCGTGCTGGAGCATCTATATTTAAATCAAAATAAACAAGTGATTTCAATTTAACCTTTTATACGTAATCTGGGCAATAAAGTTGCATTATCTCGGAGTTAAATCATTTTGATAAGCAAACAAATGGTTGGATGCACGTCAACGGAAATAGAATAATAAAATTAGTTCTGATTCGATGCTCGATTGCAGGAGAGCATAAAAAAATTGCAAATACTTAAAAAAAAGAATCATCGAAAACGCACCGATTTGCTCTATATTTATATGAGAACAATTACAACCAAAATGATTTCAGGATATATTAGATATCCAAGCGGAGTGCTTACTATCCGAAATGATTTTACGGAGCAGCAGCGACGACGGACGGCGGCGCATCGCGGGCGTCGCCGCCGCGCCCGCGCGGAAATAGCCGCCGTTGTAATTTTAGTGGAATCGGGGCAACGCGGCCGCGGACTGAAATAGCAGCGGCGCGTCTTGCCGCTGACAATTTCGTCCGCATAGGGTGCACAATTCGCGGCCGACAGTCGACTCTAGGAACGAGAAGTGCTCGCCACTCCCGGTGCAGGCCCTCGGCTCCAGGCCGATCGGCGCGCGCGCAGTGAGCGATCGTACCCGCGCCGTTATCCTCGGCAGTGTTTACGCAACGTACAGTGCCTACCTCTATACCTGAGCGCGGTGACGTTTCGTGTATTCTGTGCGTGAATTGTTAAAACCTACGTCGAGTGATGTCGGACCTGTTGACGTAGTCGGTGCACGTAGAGGTAGGATGCTTTCAAAATCTCTAGTTAGTACCTGCGCATACTAACTTTTGAATCCGTCGAAAAGGCGATTCACACCGATCAGTGTATCTGTTCAATATTAATGATTCATTGCGCCGGAGACGTCTGCGAATAGTCGATATCCACTTTCGATATTTTGGGATATGAGAACGGGAATAAATCAGGGCGAGACGCGGCCGGGACGCGGCAACGCCCGCCCCGTCCCGGTCGGAGCTTCGAATTGGGCCGTTAACCTATTCTATTTTACGATAACGTGCCATAATTTAAAGTGCTTAACGGCAGTACTAGCTTGGATAGGTACGCTTCTGGGATGTGTATACCTTGTTGCTTGCGCTAGTTGGCATGTCTCCCAAATTGCTCAGCAACGTGTGTATATACAAATAGCTTATTACATACAAACATTTTCCATCTAAAAGAAATAGGAAAGGATAAATTTCAGAGTACCGGTGGGACTATAATTCTTACAACATTCAGTACGTACTGAATGTAGAACCTGGCGGGAAAAATTGCAACTTGGTAATTGATCAATTCAAATAGCCACAATGGTCTAGTGATTAGCGCGGCCGCCTGACACCACAGCAAACGCAATTATAGACCCAGCCCGCGCATGCGACTGTTATTGGAAAGAAAGTCCTCAACCCGGCTTGTAGTGAGAGTTGACTGGTAGAAATCGTAACAAAACGAATTCATACTTCGAACTAAACTGTACTCATGTTCCGAGTGAATCCGATGAAAGAGCCACGTGTTCGCAATCTATCACATCCAATCCTGCCATAACTGCGGAACTTAGATATTTACCGGATGTATTGCCTTTGGTTATTTCATACTGGGAATAATCATGTAAGGACGTATTAATAAGTTTTAATATTGTTCTAAGAAGAATGAATAGTAGTGAACGCATCTATTAATATCGAAAGTTATTGTTTACTCGATTACGAATTTATATAGAATAAAAGTAATTCTCGCACCCAAATAGAACTATATAAAACTAATTATTGGCAATTTCATTCGAGTTTCGATATGATTAAGTGCGTTTTTATGCGCGTAATCAATTGCAACGGGATTTAGTTACAGAACCTCGTTATAATTTTAATATAGATTGGAGGGTTGGACTCTTAAATTCTCTACACTCGCACAGCGCGGATTGGTGACTGATAACGACAGTTTGTCATCACCACGACGACGACGCTAGGGGTCGACAGCTTAGAGAAACATCGGCGTCGATCAACCAATTTAGTTTCACTCGAGATTGAAACGACGACGGTGATATAGGGACAGGCGCACTGGCTTCGATTCAAAGATATTTGGTTCGAAACCTGACATCGGGCGAATTGACCGATAACGTTTTATTTATGCAGAACTTTAACTTAAGCTAAACTAAACTATTTGCTGTTTGCCCCATAGAGGGCGTTACCACCTATCGATCCTAAAAACGTTGCCACCGTGACGTTAACATCATCCGTTCACCAGGTCGGAACTGAACTACCGCGCAAGCGCGAAGAGCTTATAGATCGAGTTCCTTGACTAAAAGTAAAACGCTGTAGGAAATGCCGCAACAGTTGGATGAAAAAAAAACTGACACAAAACCAATCCATTAGTTGATGGTCTGATATTTCCTGTATTATTATCGATACCGATAACAGTTACGTTAGACGCAGGAGGTTATTTAAAAAATACGCAGCCAATATTTTAATCCGAAGTTTGTGATTAATAATACCTATTTATTTTAACTACAGTTCTGTAAATTGCTTTGCCCTTAGATATGGCACAACATGATCACTTCTTTCTAATATTCCATATTCACTTTTGCCCGAAGCTTCGTCCACGTGGGCATAAACGAATTACTTCATCTTTTATATTCAACGATTTTTGTTTCAATCGTGATCCCAATCTCGTACCTGTTTCGGATACCAATCCCAGTTACATGATCTGTTCCAATTTTGGTTTCACTTTCAATTCCAATCGCAATCCTGGATTCCGATATCGATCCCGCTTTCGTTTCCGATTTTATTTACGCATCTACGCCTTACCCGGATAAAATATTGTATTAATTTTCTATCATATTTGTAAATGCATAAATAGTTTACTCACACAAAATCAAAATTACTATTATATTTATGTAAAGATGTAGCGAAGTAGTATGTTTGCTTGCAGTCTCGTAATCCGAACCGTAAAATTATCTATCACATCACAGTAACGTTATAAATGTGAAAGTATGGCAAAATAATATGTCTCTCTAATCACTGGATACTGAATGGATTGTATTAAAATTTCGGAAACATAATAATGAGAGAAAAAAAAGCAAAATAAAATATAACCTATATTACTCAAAGATAGTTATAGTTCTCTATTAAAGAAAAAACTTAAGGATCGGTTCAATAAGACGTTATCTACTCAAAAGATGCACTGTAATATTTAGTCTCAGATACTTGCAACCATTCACCTCCATCAAATCAGCTGACAATTGCCTTTAATATTGCTGGAACTGAAGCATATTATTATAATTTCCGATTCATTCCACACCATGACGTCGTTTTTTTTTTTCAAATATAGATAGATGAAAAATAAATGACCATCTGTACGCCTCTCGCTTGTTAAACTGTGTTGCTCAACTTAATTTTGTTCAACTAAATTGCATCTAAACAGATATACTTAAACATTAGATATTGCATTTATAAAAGGAACGTTCGTAAACATCTTGTAGTATTTCATCTACCGCCTTATTGCAAAAACGTTACAAAAAGCCTCCTAGAACTTTTTGCAACGGTCTACCATATATCAACCATTAATTTATTTTCGAAGAACTTTCTATTGATAGATATGTATACATATAATATAATTCCGTAACATTGGCGGGCCAATTTGTCTTATATTCCTTTTATCTCTTTAGTACAGGTGGCTGGGTTCACTGATAAGAATAATGAGAAAAGGGTTGTCGATTCAATCTTGAAATATCCACATTTATGTAATCAGCATATATATACTAGCTTGTAGGATTTATAGCATAAACAATTTGTGACTTTTGCTCGATTTATGTATCTACTTTACAGTATAAATCCATTTATTGTCACAACACTGAACCATTGTATTGGTCATCTCTGAGATGCAGGCCTAATGTTATGTATCCCATGCAGGGTTAATACAAGTGAGCTTGACAAATAAATCATGCTCATTAAACTTCTCTCTAATATTTCTCTAATATTTAAATAATATTATTTATGTATATAATTCTTTCGTCGTTAAAATAAGTGATAACGACTTAGAAAAAGAACTGAATGTGTCAGGGGAAATGAAGTTTGTTTCAATACAAATAAGGCAAGTTAAGAAATAAAATCAGTGTTTCATTTAATATTTAAGTAAAAATGTTCATTTGTTAATCAATTAATTGATAACTTATATAATATTATGTAAAATACTAAATAATTTGAAGGGAGAGAGAGAGAGAGAGGAAATTGCATGGAGGATACAACGCTTTTTTTATTTCGAACGAGTGAGACAGAAATCAACCCTTTGGTACAGCGCTTCAAAAAGAGGGGTGATATGAAAAGCAAAACCAACAATAGGGACAAGTGTTGTGTTTCTTTTTTTATTTCATATCATTAATACTTATTTCTATAAATCTTTGAAAATTAAATGAAAGTAATAAGATAATATTTATGTCCAAAGTCTATTCGCATTTTTTTTAACATAATTTAATACACTGACTAAAATTTACAAATAATTTATTTCGAATAGAGTAAGAAAATTCGTTTCTACAGGTCGTCCCACAACATTATTAATTTAATATTAATTATTAAAAAAAAAACAACAAATGTATTAATACTAGAATAGTTATATTAGGTTTAAATAATAATTTTAAAACGAGGCATAACGTAACTTTGAGAGAATAATATAATAACTGCGGCATCAGATATTTACCTAGATAGGTAGACAGTTATAATATATATTAGTCGTATCCAAATGAATGAGACATCTAACTTTATTTAATCAATCACATTTATGGAAGCATTGAATTTTATTTAGCCCAACTTTTGACTTCACCATGACAAATTACCTCTTCAACGCACCGTACTCACCACTGCTCGTTGCATCACTGCTGTTATGATTACATAAAAAGATACACTTTTATGCGTAAATATCTCCTCGCTCGGAAACAGAATACGTTCGGCGGATACGTCTGTATCGACATAAAATTATATACCTGTTTACATTTCCGCCTTTTGGTTTTCTTTATAAAAAATGGGTCTTGTTTACCACTTTGCCCGCACAGACAAAGGATAAAGTATTTCATTTTCAATTCAATTCAGAAAAAAACCGATACAGGAATACGATTTGGTATAAACAATGAAATCAGGAAAGACAAGATTTTTGAAATTCTTACTTTTGCAAAATAAACCAGGAAAAATTACGAGTTGCTGTAATAAATAAATTAACGTGAAAAACTTAAATTTTGTTGATATTCATAGTGATCTGGTTTTATTGACCGAAACAGTATATTGAAGATGCAAAATAAATTTTGTTGACAAACATGACATTGCTCATTTCTATTTTTGTTGTTAGGCTAATGTCTATGACAAATATTGGGAAGGATAAATTAGAGTAATATTTTATTAATGTTAGGTTTATTTCAAAACAGATGTTGGCGAGTAGCGGACGCACTCCTCGTGGGACGATGCCCCGAGTACCGCCCGGATCTCGCCCGGGTAGCGGAGCGAGCATGCGGCCCCTCCCGCCGGTGGCGCGGGCGCCGCTGGCGCGACCGGAGCCCGACTACGAAGTGGTGGAATTCCCCTCCGAGCAGTATGTCAACGCCAGACTTCAACCACCGCCGCCACCTCCGCGACCGCCCACATGTAAAATGCAACTAAATCTAATGCCTAACATAACCATACCGATAAATTAATTGCAGTTATAAGCAAATTTTTATGCAGTGTACGAAAGCTTGCACGTTTGTTATCGGTGATCGCAATTCGACTTAACGAATTCATTGATATTTATCATGCTACAAATTCGTCATAAACCCAATGCGTTTACGTATGAATTTCAAATTTCCAACAGCTAAAAACTCCATAACATTGAAATGCACACGGATAGACCACGAATTTAACGTTAGATAGCCTAAAAAAGAAGTTCTAAAAAGAGAGAACACGATAGTTTTAGATTTTATGAGATAATTAGGATTTAAGAAACGATTGGACGGTGTAGTGTCTTCGGAAGTGGCGACGTCATGCGGGTTGTGCGGCGGCGGCGGCGCGCGCGTGCGCTGCGCCGAGTGCGGGCGCCGGGCGCTGTGCGCCTCCTGCGACGAGATGTACCATCGCCATCCCAAACGACGACATCACTTACGACAGGTTACGTATCATCATTTTTGTAAAAGAATTTACTATTTTGAGAACTTTTCCGATTTTTTTGACGTGACTACGTCTAATAACTCGATATTACGGGCTGCATGCACGAAAAAGTTGACGTCATTGTCCCGTTACGCTCGATGTCCCGTTCCGCAAGCGAGGCTCCGCGACCGAGGCGAGGTGTTTAATCTTTTCATTAATATTTTTTTTATTATTTATTATTTAAAAAGTAGCCTCGGTCGGCGAGAGCAGTAATGATAGGTTATGTTACAATTGACTGAAAAATAATGAAGATTCATTTAATCATAGTATAAACAATTAACTTTTCTCCTTGTGTCGTTCTGTATAATATATTACTGTAATGTTTGACGTTGTCACGTCAAACTACCGTCCGTAAACCGACTTTACAGACAACGATTTTTTTTTTGTTTATATTTCACTAAGTGTACTGTACACTTTTATATACTAACCATTAATATAATACTAAGGCCACGCTAACACGACGCATCCACGTTATACATATAACAATGAGAAATATACGAAGTATAGAATGGCCGGCGACGCAATCAGTTTGTTTTCTAGGTTTGTTTCTATAAAAGTGATTCTTAATTTAGTTTATTGGTTTTTAATTATTTTATTAATAAGATCTTTATGTGGATCGTGAATTAAAATTCGAAACAATTTCTCAGCAATTTCAATAGACGAATTATAATACCTATGTTTCTTCTATAATCATTATTTTTATTATTCCCGTAGTTCCTTACACAGTCGCCGATTATTCACGGCGCTCGTGCCTATTTTTATTCCAGTCATCAAGTTCCATTTTTATTCCTCGTACGTCGAGGGTAACAAAAATCATTTCCTTGTGAGTGCAAAACTTTTAATTTGGATGAACTCCGTTTCAATATAAGAACAGCATATGTTATTCGGCGCAACAGAACACACTACTAAAGCGTACGCAGCATATCCGCATTTTCCGCTGCCGCAAATTTCCTTTGCTTTCCACGGTCGCGGCGGCGAAACGTTCAATATAAAACTCACTACTCAAAAACGCTGTTACTCTTATCATAAAAAATGTTTACGTTATCACCAAGTAATTTGTTAACATTGACTTTAAAAAAAAAACACAGGCTATTGCACCATCGCAGCCGGCGCAAGTCCGTGATGTGAGACCACCGCTGCCGCCTAAGGCCTCGGCGCCGGTACCTCCTCCCAGGCGACATAAAGTAAAAATACTAAGTGACAATATTAAATTAATCAATAAAACTTTTGTAGTGTGCTATGAAAACAAATATTTCAGGTTAGCGGAGACAGAATGAGCGCAAGTCCAATGCCGACGGCCGGGCTGGAGCAACGACGTGCGACCGTCGGAGCTGTGACCGTAACACCCGCTCCGGTTTCATTCGCCGCGGCCAGAAACCAACAAACATACCCCGGCCCATCCGGTCACGGAGTGCCGCTGACGAAATCGCCCGTTCCCATGTCATCTGCGGTTCCGTATCCGCCGAATGCGATGCAGGCGGCTGCACCTCCTCAGATGGCCGGTGCGCACGCGAGCACCCTCTCACACGCCTCCGTTACCTGGGGTCGAACACGACCGTCGATAGCCAACTCTCACTTAACTGGCCAACCGACAGCGGTAAGTGAAACAACAAAGAAGTTAATATCAATTTTACCGATACTTCGGACAATATATAACTTGAACTTTAGAAAATGGTATATGAAGAAATGTCAAGAACCTGAAAATAATCATCATTTTCGAAAAATTCCAGAAGATTAATATTTACTACGAAGGATCGAATGTGAATATACCTATTGCTAACTAGTTATTTATATGAGAATTTGTGCAGCGCCTCTTGCGTACTTTTTATTTAGCTTACAAATTCCTGTACAAATGACAGTGAACACAAGTTATTTAGTAATGATTAAAAACGTACACTTGGTTCTCTGTATCAACAGAAAACTTAGGTTCGCATACAAAAATGTGTTACCATGCGAAGTTATCGCTTACATACCAACTCGTTAACAAAGTAATTGAGCGCACTTTTGCTAGATTTGCATTACCCCAATACAGAGGCAAATCCTCCTACGATCTTTATTTTTTCGATCAAGGAGTTTGGATTCAAGCGCTTCATAACGATTTTGTATTGGCAAAAGGCTTTATACAACCTCGGTAATGCAGTAATAATGACCAGAACAGACGATTTAAGATAACTTTTTCAAGACAGCCAGTACGGAGCGAGTGGTTTAATCTAATTAAAAAATTAATAAACTAATTCGCCCATATACAGGATTCAAATCAGGTGCGGGAACTCAGCAGCAACACATTAACTGTTCTTATTGTTGTATGTGTGTGTTTTTAAGTAAACCTCTTATAACTTTCCAACAGCTTTACTGATTGAAACCAAACTTTGGCATTCCAAAGAGTTTAATCAAATTTAGATTTCCTGAAAATTTGAACCGATTCGGACCAGTAAATTCTAAGAAATCTCAAAAAAACTACGAAAAATATTTTTCAAATGTGATTTTTTTGGGATAACTTTTAAACATCTTCTCTGATCGATTCCAAAGACTAAACTGCTTTTAAGATCAAAAAACCACATTGGTCGCCGCTTGGCCGGACAAAATCGGTTGATTCGTTCGTGAGATATCATGAACAAAACAAATCGAAAAATTTTATTTTTTCAATAAAACTCCGTAATTTTCTATCTGATCAATTTAGATCAAAAATTATTTATAGGACTTACAAAACTGCATCGATTGCTGTTAACCGCGCGTGAAAATTGGTTGACCTATTCAAAAGTTATAGCAGATTGAAAATTTAAAAAAATACAGTTTCATCAATTCGTTGAAGAACCATCATTATCAAATCATTTTAAACGCATATTTTAAATCTTAACTTACAAACCACTCGCTAATTTTTGAAGATTGAGGTTGAAAATAGCAAAAATTTTATGGAATGGTCTATGTATGAGGTCAACTGTTTTGTCGAATATTTGAACTCGAAAAGCTTAAAGATAAGTCTTGGAGCTTCGAGACAACTTTATGAGCTTAAGGAATTTTGAACTTATGGTATTTTTGATCTTAAGGAGTTCAAAAACACATCAATTAATATCATAGCGGGAAGTTTTAGGTATGCCTGCAGGGTCAACCAATTCTTTTTTTATATATTTACGAGCATCTAACTTAAAGGTTTTAAGTGTGTGTTCATCTACCTAAAAATAACATTTGCACTTCTACAAAAGAAGAAGCAAAAAGATTGATTTCTTTATTTTTATATCTAACTTATTTTATTACTTTCATGTATTGTTAATATATATGTAAATTTTATATGTTTTTAATAAATTTTATCGCAAGTCTAAAAAAGACGATTTCTTTAAATTTTATTGCATTTAATTGTAATGCATCAGTTTTTTCTCCTATAAAATTGTAATTTGAGCTTAATTTTGTATTGATAGGACAAGGAAACATATTATGCTAAATACTATCGTATAGGATTGAATCTTTTTTTCAGATGTGGCCAACGGACGCATGGGAGCCCGAAAATGCAAATGTAGTCGGCACTCCTTCATGGAATCGACCTCTCCGACGTGGCGCTTCAGTTCTAGAACTAGGTGCCAACGGCAGTGTTTGCAATGGGCCTTGCATGCACTGTTCACCATTTACGTGGCGGTACGGCAGCTGCGCCAACCTCGAGCATCCACAAGTGGCGGGGCCATGGGTTAACGCCTGGCCTCCGGCATGCTGCGCAGGACCACATCCGCCGCCCGGTTCCACGCACTCCCTCCACCACCGTACACATGCCCCCGTCACTCCGCAACCGTACCGTAAATGCTTTTTGTTATCAAAATAAAATACAACAAAAACTCTACAATCGCTATGAAATTTTTCATAATAATTTTGTACGTTACATCAATTTAGTTTACAGACTGAAAGGATTTCGATGTGCTCTATTTTCCGTTAAAAAAGAAAAAGATTAGAAATTCGGGTCAAATAAATTCTTGTTTGTACATATTACGATAGCGATTGGAAATTTATAACTTGTATATATACTACAATAACTTGTATAATCACTAATAGTAGACGAGCGCGGATCTGAAGAAACATCGCACAAGTACTAGTCGATGAATTTCGCATCTAGCACGTTTTTTTTTTTAATCTAACCCTAATTCGTTTATGGTAATCAAGATAAATTAAAATGTAATTGTGTCTACAAATATATAGTTTATACACACAACATTGAGAAATTTAACATGTTATTTTAAAGAGACTAGAAATTTTGTACAGAGGTTTCTATTATAATATAAGCGAGCACCAACAAACAGAGAAACCATCAAAAACTTAATTTTAATTATTTATGTCGAAATACCTATAAATCCATAGAAGTACCTACATGACACCGATGATTTCAAATATTATATATGTGTTCTGACCAAAGTTTAGAACACTATAAAGAAAAATTGAGATTTATGATATTTAAAAAAAATTCTATTAATGTTCCAATAGCGATCAATATATACTTTTCATGTGAAACATTTCTATTATTATTATTATTTCAGGTGAAAGCCGTACTACGTCTAGAACTGCATCACGAGCCGCGTCACCGGCCGTGAGTGTACGATCTCGCACGTCGCGACGAGCTAAGTTGCGGTCACCGTCACCTCCGCTACCGTCGTCCAGTGACGCCGACTCTGAGGACAACAACGATGATGTCCAAGCAGATTTGAAACCTATCCGAGACGAAGGACCCCCACAAACCGTTCCCACAGTAGCACAAATCAAAGTACCGAACGACTCGTGGCAGTGTGAGCATTGCACTTTCGTGAACGAAGGTGGCGGCCGCATTTGCGCAGTGTGCTGTCGGACATCGACAGCTGTAGTTCAGCAAAAAGTGACGGAAAATGACGTAAATAGTAACCTTTTGGAGAATCTAAGCATTTCCGATACAGTCGCTCCTGCTCAAAACCTGACAGTTCCTGAAGAAAAAACGAGTAAGAGCTTCATAAAACATAATTTTCTCATATTAAAATTGTATCATATTTACATCATATTGAAATTGAATTAATTGTGAATCTTAGTTTTAAACAAATGCTGTAAGTTTTTTTTGAAATGCTTTTTTATTATTAGATAATGAAGATCTCCACACCAAACACAGGAAAGAACGTGTGTCAACGGGTTGCGGACCTTCGCCACCACGAGAAGCACATGCTACTATATCATTGCCGTCCCAGCAAGAAATTTCAACACAAGACAAACGAAACAGTCCAATTTCATCAAATTCTAATAATAAAAAGAGCCATTCACGACACGACGTGTCGGTAGGTTCGTCCCCGCCTCGAGTTTATACACGAGACACCACAGGAACAGGTACATCACCGCCCCGTCAAACGATCACCATGCGACAAAACGTTTCTGTTGGATCTTCTCCGCCTAGAAAAAACTGTAACGAACTTTTAAATACATCACAAGGACCCTCGTCTACGCGAGAAAAAGATACTACTAGCATATTAAAGCATGATGCATATGTTGGACCATCACCACCAAGAGAATCGACGCAGACAAAGAACAATACTTCCGAAACATCTCCATCAGAACATCAATATCGTGGTAACAATTTGGTATCTCGGACGAGTAATTCCACTAAAAGTACTTCAACAACTGGTACATCCCCTCCGCCACAGAGCATTTCTACACAGACCTATGAAGTTCCACAACCGCGAGAGAGATCATCATCAATGGCACGATCCCGTTCTCGTCGCCGTTTCCGAGATGAATCTCGCCGAGAACGCTCACATAGTCGCGTGTCACTTTCCAGCGATACTCGTGTGAGTTTACCTCGTACCATACCTATACCATAAAAGATAACAATTTGCATAACGACATAAAACATAACAAATCATACAGGAAAGTGAACGTAGTGGCCGCACTAGTGGTGGACGTTGGGAGTGGAGGGAAACACGCGACAGTAGTCCAACTGCTGGTGACTGGAGTGAAAGTGAACGCCGACGAACTGCAAGTCGTCTTACACGACGAGCTTCACATCTTGATTTGCGTCGTTCACGCCCACCATTACGATCGAGTTTTTACGGCTCTGAAGTAATTTTTCTTTTTTTCTCATTATGAACCAAATCTTTAGAATCCATTAAATAATAAATCGTTCCTTAATTCCTTATTTTCAATCGAAGGCAGCATCACCAGAACCGATGGCACCGGGGCGTGCGATATCATTAGAGGCGCTCGCAGGAGCAGGGCCACGTCGTGATGCAGAAAGAGGTTTAGAGCTGGCAAGATTGCTAGGAGAAGCTGAGCGTGCAGGATTTAGTGCAGCAGAAATGCACGCAGCTCTAGCACAGTGTCCTGCAGCACCTCTTACATGGCTTCGTGAACGATGGCCTGGTCTCTGCGCGGGAGTACGAGCTGCTGCTGCTCGTCTTGCACCTGGTACAAATGTTTCTGAAAGTGAAGCACGGAACGCTTTAGCTCGGCACCGTGGCGCTCTGTGGTCAGCTGTTACAGAATGCGTTGAAAGACATCGACGAGCGGTAAGTATCCTTATTTTAAAAGTATCTATCGCTATTTTCTATTATCTAAAACTAATAACACAAGATCTTATTCCTTAATATTTTTTTAAAAAAACAGTAATGTAAACTTTATTAATGGCGTAATTGGCCTAAAGTAAACGGCATTAGGAACATACATACATTATTCTATTACATTATAACTCTATTAACAAATATAGTCGCTTTTTTTTTCAGGCAACAGAGGTAAATTTAGGTGAAGAGAGACGCTTGCGTGGCCATGTATGGGGTTCACCCACTGGTGCCGATGATGAAGGTGCCCCCCCGCCTCGCAACACACATCACCGCATTCGCGGTAAAACTCCTCAAATCAGCATGTTACCCCAATAGCAACAAAAAACCATAGACATAAATAATATATTCAGCAAGAATTGTTCAATCACATCGTTCGCATTTCATTTCAGCTAACGAAAGCTCTGATGAACTCGAAGTAGAAGAACCATCATTAAATAAAACGCAAGATAACTGGCTTTACTCCGAGTTCGAAAGTGATCAGATTCATCCAAACCATATTCCTTCATATAAAAGTCCAGCATTTGAAACAGAAGACCTCAACAACGTTAATATTTATACTGAAGATATAGCTAGAAACTTAAATTCTTTTCTAATTCAAGCTGGGATCAATACTATTGACGAAAGTTTGCTCCTGAAAGGATTACTTAGTGTCGACAAAGATACCTTCAATGTAATAAATAAAGTGTCGAATACCAACAAAAGTATAAGCCGAACAAATTTAGAAACAGCAATGGACTTAAATCAAACAGAAAATGATTTTATAGATGCCTATAACGCATTGACCAGATCGAGCCCTCTTCAAAATATTAATATTGCACCAGAAGCACCGATAACAATTGATAATAATTTTAACAAAAGAAAAGAAATGAATAAAAATAAAATAAAAACAGAAGTTTCAACATTTGTAACTGACATCGTTCAAAATCCAAGTATGAATAAGATGAAAAAAAATCATTCTTCCAGCAGTGATGGTGATTCTCCAAAAGTATCTAGAAGAAACTCTCGTCCACAATCCAAAAAAAAAATCGATGAAAATTCTGATCAAAAAAGTAGCGCATCAAATGCATTTAAATCAGAAGATCCGAACAATCAGAATATAGAGACAAAGGCAAAGCGATCAGATTTTCTGTTGACCACAGCTAGTAATTCTGGTAGAATTATAAATGAGCAAAGTAATACAAATGACAGTGAACACGAAGGTGATAAAACAAAAAACCTTACAGAAATTGTAGGTAGTACTCAAAAATTAATTCAACAAATGAAAGAGGAAATTAATTCTGACATGAATTCTTTCGATGGTAACAAATCATCTGACAGCGAATCAGAAAGCAGTTCCGGTGTACCAGATTGCTCATCCGAATCAAACATTTCGTATAGCGACAATTCTAATAATGATTCAAATGATGTAACATCTAACGAAAATGAAACGTCTACAGAGTCCGAGAACGATAGTCAAGTGAGGCCTCAGATCAAAGGTTTTTCACGCAATAGAACTAGTTCAGAAGATAATGAGCAATTTGAAGAAGCAATCGATCATCTCGAACCCACGACTGACGAATATACCAAATCAAATATGGAAGTGTTAGATTCAATAGTACGCAGTTTACAAGAACCCTCCGTTTCTGTGGAAACAGTGCAACCCAAACACAAATCAAAGAATAAATCTAGTCAGGATCATAACAACAATTATACACCAGTACAGTCATTTGAAGAAATTTATCAAGACTTAAACATACAACAAAATAATTTAGACATGTCCAAGTCTCAACAATTAAACATACAATCTAAATATAATTTAAATATTAGACATGAAACAAAAGAGACAATTTCAAGAAGCGATAAGCAAAAGACTAAAAATAATTTGCTGTTAGCAGAGCACAACATAGAGATTCTCCCATTCAATCCTGATACTCCAAAAAGTGTTTCAATTGAATTTAATAAAACACCTATGTACAATGCAATTCTAGAAGAGCATATTGAACAACTTGAAGACACATTAAAAATTCATTCCATACAACATATTGATATTTTTCCTCAAAACCCCACAATAATCATACGTAATAAAGATAAAAATGAAACTAATAAAAAAATCGAAGAAAAAATAGATCAAGAACGTCGACAGTTATTACAAAATGCTATTACTAGTGAAGATTCTATAATAAATAACTCAGATAAATCACAAGATCAGTTTTTAAACGATTCTTCAATTACAAATTCATCCACAGACGTTCCTGTTTCAGTACATGAAATAATTGAGGCAAATAATAATGTGAATGAATCTAATGGGCAAAATGAAGTTAATGTACATGATCAAAAAAATGAATCGCAAGGGCAATCATTATCATTGACCGTAGAAGAGTCTATTCCATATGTAGACACCGAAGATGTATTAGAAAATTATTCGTATAATGAAGAACAAATCAATGAAATTACGCCTAATAATATCAATTCGGTTGTTGAAGAAGCTATTGAACAAAACAGTATCACGGAAAACAAAGTTGTACTTTCGATCATAAAATCTAATATACCTAAACCGGTAAAATCATTGACTAATATAAAGCAAAAATTGGAAAAACCTTTTACTAAAATTATCGCTTCAAAAGTACCTATCAGAAAAATGTCGAGCAAGCAATATCCTGCCCCTATGCCTCCGAAATCTCATTTTGGAAACATACAAAGCGGGCACGTCAAACACTTGCAATCGAGACTGTTCAATAAAAACGAAAAAAGTATAGACAATTCCAGTACATCCGGTGTATCTACAACTTCTATGAACAATAGCACACAAATAGCGTCAATAAAACCATCTACGGCTTCTTCACAAAACACCAAGAAACGAGCTCCCGCGCCACCTCAAGCCGAACAGTTACAAAAACAGCAATCGCCGCCAAATACTGAAAATACGAAACCCTACTTTCGAGAAACCTGTCAGACGGAAGACGATTGGTCTGAAAGTGAGGAGGATCGCGAAGCATCTGATCAACAAGAATTTCGAAGGAATTCTGAAGAAATACCTCCGCCGTCTTCTTCTCCACCGTTGCCGCCGACTGTCCGCCGTGTTTCAGGGAACATCATTGATTTAACCACTATCCGGCTTCCAGAAGGTTCGCCAGAGGTACGTTGTATATACATTTACTTAGGTAGTACTTGATAACTTTTACAACATAACAGTACCGGATTTATACTTTTCTTAAACATAGGCCATTTCATCTTATTCTGCTTTTTTTCTTCTAGCCAACTCTCTCAGTGACTTACATTTATTTACCTAGGCCTCTATTAGATAATAAATTACTTTATATATTTAAATGAGTAAGTTAGCCATGTGTTAAAAAAAAATGAAATCGATGCATGGCCATAAAAATGTAAAATATAGCAAGAAACACTTTTTTTTGGAGATAAAGCATAGCTAAAAGATCGCCATATAGTTTATGAAGTTTATTACCTCTACTTCTATACATAAAACAGACAAAAGAATTTTGTTTTTCTTCATATAATGTCTATAGCGTACTTGCAAAATATGAATTTTCATTGTAAAAAATGTACGAACATAGGCTTCGAGATGGATGCGTGTTGACAATTCGTATGCATGTGTTTAGTCAAAATAAGGTTTCACTTTGGAAAAAGAAAAATTGCAATTTTTTTTAACATTTTATATGTTATTGTAAGTGCAATAGCAATTACTAAAAAATAAACATTTAAAAAAACCGGGCAACAAGTAAATTTAGTTTATATTTCTGTAAAAATATGCTAAAATAGTATACTTATACTCTTCCACCATCTCTTTAATTACTGACATTTAACAAAAAAGTCACTTTTAAATTTATTTTTTTAACGTCCTTTATTTAACGTTTATTCGGACTTAAATCCGTTAACAAAAAGACATGGGACACAAATTTTATTTTAAAAGTGACTTTTCGTTAACAGTTACCTTTAAAAATAATTTTGCGTTTCACGTCCTCCTTGTAACTATAATTAAGGCCAAAAACCCGTTAAAAAGAAAACATGGCACGCAAAATTAATTTTAAAAGTGACTTTTTTGTTAAAGTCAGTTTAGAGTTGGTCGAAAAGACTAAGTGAGACTGTTTAATGAGGATAAAATGCCTATAATTATTGTAATTTTTAATAAATGACACAAAAGTATCAAGCAGTAACCCTCGTCTGCTCTAAGGTCTATGTTTGCTATCGTCTAGTAATGCACTACACTAGTAACGCAGTTTTTTTATTTCTTTTAAATGTTGTATAAATTTTAAATGAAATTAAGTAAATTTAACCATCTTTTTTTATATATATCCCAGCTAACAATTCCTTTGATTGCACAAACAAGCAGACGCATATTGCATAACTAAAACATTGTTGCTTAATAATCAAAAATATGTTTCATAAATAACAAATATTTAATTTGCGAGTATTTCATTTAATATGAAACAATCAGGTAACTTATTGTCATAAAAAAGATATATTTAAAAATTAAACATCAAAATTTTTCGACATTTTTATTAAAAAAAAACTCACGCATACGTAAGTCTAACGAAGTTAATTTTCAATTTAATAATAATTTGATATAACGAAAGTTTAGTTAATAAAATACCAGTGCACATTTTTAGGTAATTTATAAGATAGAGACGAAAACTAGGGTCTTTCAAAAAAATATATACTAACCGAACATTTATTATTTTGGTATTAAGAATAGCATTTCTAAACATTTCTCTAAAAGACAGCAATTACAACACCTTGCTATAAGTTACGTCCAGTCAAATTATCTTTCAGTCTAATCTGACTAAACTAATACACTATTTTGCCAATTTGATGCATAAAGAAAGCGTAGATTTGCCGGTGCCCGTGCAGGAACATAGACATAATTAACATATAGGAGTAATACTAGAACAAAATTAAATAAATTAAATTGTAATAGTAATAAGTCCCAGATTATTTATGAAGTAGATACCTGGGCGACTGAGCTCTGCTCGGAACATAAGTAAAACATCTGACTAAATGTATTCTTTAACTCCTATTTTTTACTTCCCGAGAATATTAAACGTGTTTTTAAAAAATTTAAATAAAAAAAATTTGTGTCAGCTAAAATAATATTAGCAATATATGTTTGAATAATTATAAGTTTCGATATTCATAAAGAAAATAGCACCAACTAAAAGCAAAGTAGCTTTATCACATTTGTCACAATATATATTTTCTTATTTGCAACATAATCACATAGTATGAGATCTTATATTGTATCTTCTTAGTCAAGGTAATATATTATTTCGAACGTCCCAAGAGACACTATCTGCTTGTGTTAATGGTAAATCTGTGTCGTTCATCTTCATGAAGTCTCAAAATCCGCTTACATTACGAATTAAGAACTTCAAATATTTCTCCGAAACAATTTAACGAAATTAAATACACAGTAAGTGACTGTAAAAATCGCATGATTTGTTGCAGCGTCAAGCGCGCATGCTTTTAGCGGAGGGTGCAACCGAAACATGGGAACAGGCACAGCTAGCCGTGGACCTCGTGGGCCGTGGCGTGGAGGCTCCCGCCGCACTGCTGGCCGCGCTCGACTGCGCCGACCTGCCCGCGGCGCTGACCTATCTCAACCAGGAATGTGAACTGTGCGCTTCCCGCCTTCCCGAACATGAGGTCGGTTCATATTTAATGTGAGGTTTTTTTATAACGTCTATCGATTGAGTTTCGTAACTCTGCTAATAGATGGCGCGAAATGCTTTGATATAATTGTAAGGTCAAAAGACTGAATCTTTCATAAAATTTTTATGTCTGTTCCTTTTTCGTTTCTTTCACCTTTCTCTCCTTTACGCCATTCCGCGAAAGTGTGATATAATAAATTTCGTCTTATAGTTCATAGGTATATTTCCCATATTCATTATTGAAATGTACTTAACCAATTCTGGAAACCTTCTGGAATGTATCTCATCCTTTTCTATCATTTAATATTTCCAAATAAAACTATATCTTTTTCCCACACAACTTGACTAAGACTCAAAGAACGAACCGTGTTATTTGGTGCAATGCCATGCTTTCCAGATTAAAGGAAGGGCCGTCAAATTTGATGTGGGAGATAGTAACAGGCGACGAAACATGCAATTTATTGCTACAACTCCAAAACAAAGCCGTAATCGACCGTATGGGTATATCGAGATGAACCGAAACCAACCAAAGTGGTCCGCGAGCGAAGTGGCTCTAAGCGGATTATTGCTTCTTTTATTAATAAAACTGGACACGTGGCTACTGTTGCTTTAGGGATTGTCAATATGTATATAGAATATTCATAGAACCCTATCGCAGCCCCAACGACCGAGTCTAATTGTAAATTTAAACCATCCAGGGATCTACTCAAACTCCCAAAAAATTTCATCGTGATCGGTCCAGTCGCTTAGGAGGAGTTATATAATTCTTTTGTACGTGTATTCATCATTGAACTCCTCTTAATATTCTCGAATGTTCTAGAAAGTTCATAACTAATTATTAACCTTCTGAGAATAATTCAGTTATGTTACGGTATACAAACTAACTATTAATTATTCTCAGGATGCTATAGATGGCGCTGACGTCGAATTCTGTGGTATCTGATGTACACGCGCAAGTCACTTGCATCGTAGCTTGGCATTGTTTTGACATTTCAATTTTTGTTAGCTGTGTTTCGATAGATATGAAATATATTTTCCAACGACTGTTGAGAAACGGCACTCAGTTTTTATCTTTGTTTTGGGCAACAGCAAATCACTCAATGTACGAACAAAAAGATTGAAAAATCAAACTTAACGTCAAATGTCATTCGTAACATAGGTTATCGAAAAAAATTTTCCTGAACCCGCTAATAAGAAGCAAGCCAACTTCTGTCGAGTCCTCTACAAAATGAAAACGATTTTTTCTTTGACCGATCATCAGTTAAAAACCACTGGATATATAGATAGATATGTGACTGTGACCAGTCGACGCAGAATCGTTTGTCGATGGTTTTTAGTCTATCTATTTTTTGAATTCCATGTATCGTTCACCTTTTTTTTATTACACGCTTTATGAGCCGGTCGGGTAACTGCTACTAACTTATTTATAAAAATAATGTTCACTGCCGCTAAATCAACTACACAGATCAATGAAATGAAATGATTGCCGTAAAGGAAAAATATCAAATGTAGTCACACTGTTCCATATATATTGTTAATAATCGGAAATCAAATACCTTCAAAATTTTTCGATACTTCTTTTTCTTATAGAAATAGTTCACTGGTAGGATCAATATTTTTTTCTACGCTAAGTGCTAAGTGCTAAACACAAACGATGCATCATCAAAGATGTCAATGAATAAAACAAATAAATGAAAACTTTGCACGCTAATTTTTTGTTCATTATGAGCAAGCTAAAAGAAATGTTTTATACAGATGATTTCGATGCTGCGTTGCACCCACCGCTGCTGTCGCGAGTGCGCGCGCCACTACTTCACGGTTCAGATCACGGAGAGGAGCATCGTGGACTGCGCGTGTCCCTACTGCAAAGCGCCCGAACTTGAGGCGTCGGGAGACGACAGCGAACTGGAGTACTTTGCTCACCTGGACATACTGCTTAAGACTTTGGTCACGACCGACGTACATGAACTTTTCCAACGTAAGGTAATATAATTACAGCTTCCCTTTGCAACTTTTGATTGCTACATTTTTCTCATAAAAAAAATATTTATAAAAATACCAAATTATGTTTTAAAAAAATATATCCAAAATAAATAACTTATTTAGTAATTCTCACCAAATTCCAATTGAAATACATCACATAAACTCGTATTAATAAATCGCTCTCACATTAGATCATAAGATTTATATCAAACGATAACATCTCAGCTGTCAATATTAGTTTTAAGTCATGGACGAATTAATAAACCAATCCTAAGTCATACTCATATGATGTCAAACTCAACTAACTCAAGTAGAGTATCTGTCAAAAAGAATGAACATTTTATTTCGTCGGAACGAACTAGTAACGTTCCATTATAGGAATAAAATCGAAAAATGACATCAGTAATACAATATAAATGAAAATTATTATATTAATGGCATTATATAATCATTATAAATATTATAATATATTACAATCATAAGTCATTATTTTATGGTTATGTTTCAATGCATTTAATGCACATATTAGTAAATAATGTTAACTAACATATTTTTGTATGAATATTTTATTTTGTCGGAACGTAACGTTGTCGTGCGCCATTGGTGCAGTGTTTATGGTTGTTTATTGTGTTGTGAACTACAAGAGTACATTTTTGAAAAATTTATAGAAGTTAATTAATTTTTTGCACCCTAATATTTTTGTGTGCAGTTATTATTTTATTACTGTAATGGATAAAAAACACATATTCTCAGTATTAGAAAAAAAATATTTTTAAAGTAGGTATTTTAAGCAAATATAAAAACATAGTCGAATGCAAGGATACGAGCACTAACACCCTTAAATCAAGGCACGTAACATGGGATCGGATAACACGAGAATATAATTCAAATCCAGATTGTATGTATCAAATAAGTATCATCGGCAAAATCTGAATAATAATTTTTAATGTTTGAAGTATTTAGCTTTGACATTTACAAAATATACTCGAAACTTTCTAAACAATTTTTATTTCTTTCGAGGTTTTTAGTCACCGGAGCGAAAAATTCATCATAAATATCATAATAATCATAATGATTATAGATATCAATATCTTCCATTATTCCCTCTTTTTGTCTATGCTCGATCTTAAGTGAACTAATGACCACACTCAGCTGATATTCTTCAATACGGTATCCTAAAACGTTACTTATGAACGCAAGTTACGTTTATTAATACGTCAATACACAGATGTCATTTGACAGCACTCCGCTGATATGTGTTACCACAAACCGAACTTAAGTAACGTTTATTAATGAGCAACAGATCTTAAAACTGTACTGAATACAGATCTTAGAGATAAGAGCGATTTATTAATACGAGCATTAGACTCTAGAAATTAATTATTGAATATGCATATGACACAACTATTCCAACGCGACCGTCTCCCGAGCGTTGCCGAGCCAACCATCAATTGTAGTAGCACCATCGCCACACACCCGGCTCGCCTTTGTTGCTCACGATATGTATTTTGGTTATGACTATCAGAATCGTTACATATTTTGTAATACGTTTATCGTTGCAGCTTCGAGATCGCACTCTGGCGCGGGACCCGAACTTTCGCTGGTGCGTGGAGTGCTCGTCGGGGTTTTTCGTTCACCCGAAACAGAAAAGACTGCGCTGTCCCGAATGTCGTTCCGTCACTTGTGCGTCTTGTAGGAAACCGGTAACGGCAAATAAACAGATCGAGATTAAATACGTCGATCGATGTGTAACATCTAATTTAATTCTCGTTCTGTCAAAGTGGCTGACGCAACACGAAGGAGTGTCGTGCGAACAGTTCGCAGAGTGGCTCGAAGCCAACGACCCCGACCGATCGACGGCAGCCGTGCAGCAACACCTTCGGGAGAACGGCCTCGAGTGTCCACGTTGCCATTTTAAATATTCGTTATCCAGGTTAAGCTTTTTTATGGCTATCGGCCAATCGGCCAATAACGAACCAATATTTTGGTTGTCTTGACTGACCTAAATATTAATTTGATTAATCCGACTGGTTAAATTATAGGCATTATTCGTTAATATAACGAATTACTCTGCTATTGCAATGAAATATATTTACCCAACATAAATTCGAGCTTGGTTAGAAATATTTTTTTCAGTGACCTATCGTATGTTGGGTATAGTGCGCTATTCAATAATGACGTCACAAATTTTTAGTGTTCCCTTTCTAATTGACAATTTAAAACATTCACATCTTGTTTCATTGTTGTACTTATCTAAAAACAATGAACTCAAGTCATTTTTTCCGGAGAGTAAAGGAAAACTGTTTTATTTGGCGTTGTGGTGGATATTATTCGACGAAATAAAAAATCAGCAAGTATGTTAAGGTTGAAGAGATCGAAGTAAAAAAAAAATGCAGAAGACGATTTAAAGACCATATATTTAACTGAACGTCACTTCCGTCCAAAAAATATTTCGCGCCTAAAGAAGTTTTATTCCAAAAAAATAATGTCAGTTTCTTAACTGTAAAATATTTAAATACGTATATAAAATCTTAATTAGACAACTATAATATTATACGGTTTCACAAACAATTCGTCAAATCGATTGATTACAGAGGTGGTTGTATGCATTTCACATGCACACAATGCAAATACGAATTCTGTTATGGCTGCGGAAAACCGTTCAAGATGGGTGCACGATGTGGCCTCAGTGAGTACTGCGCCAAACTTGGACTGCACGCACACCACCCGCGCAACTGTCTTTTCTATCTGCGAGACAAAGAACCCCACGAACTTCAAACCCTCCTCCAAGTAAGTTTCCTGCACATTTAATGTCATTCTAGATTCGTTACAAAATCCGCAATACGTCTGTCATCATGAACTGAATTGCGCATAGTGTATGTGTTTTCTAAAAGCAATAGCTCCTTTATATCCATAACTCGATTTAGTATTAAAAAAAAAGGAACGTTAAATGCTTATTATATTCAACGATTTATCAATAAACATTAATACAGCTTGTACCACTCGGCCGAATAGTGGTCGGCCCCGACTCTGCCTGATTGAACAATCTTACGTAAAATGATTTAATAATTCATGAATCCTCTCTAAAAAACTTCTACACAAATTAAAATTCTAGGGGTGTCGTGCGAAAGTAATAATTTAAAAAGTAACCTCAATAACAAATTATTATGAAAATCGATAAGAAAGGAGCCTTTTTAGATTATTTTCACCTCTATAAGAATTTTTTTTTTAATTTCCATTAGTACAGAGTTTTCGAATTAGTACCAAAAAAATTGAGCCCTTTTTTAGTTTTTGATAATAAAAATTGCAATTTATATCAGCAGAGAAAATCCTCAAAACTTTTTCTCACTCGTCACTTCGAACTGAATCAGCTATTGCTCCATTTTAGGAGAATTACAACAATTTTCGCAGGAAAACAAAACACTACAACAAAATAAATCAACAATTCGCAGATGAATAATGTCGAATACGAAACAGACCCGCCAGAGGGCAGGGCCACCAACGGCGGCCGCTGTCCTGTGCAGCTTCAGCGCGAGACCCCCGCAGGTCTCGTAGACGGAGTGTGCGGGGGAGATGCGCCACCCAGACACGCCGGTCTTTGCAAGTGGGTAATATATGTAAATTATTTTACAAGGTAGTAAACTCGTACCTTTTTCCAGTACGCTTTCCACTCACGCCTGCCTTTCCGATTCTGTCTTGAAAACTACTCATTTCCTAAGGTTATTAATTGGCATATGATCGTAGTACCTGGAAGATCATAAAAGCCCTATTGTGTTCGATTAATATAAATTAACAATATTAGGTGACCTTTATGTATTTAAACATATCTATAGAAATAGAGAGACAAATTTAAATTACATGCTATTGCTATGAGGCATTTTATTAAAATTTCTAAACCATTAACACTATTTAATGTTGACCTTATTAAAAGTTGAAAAGACCATAAGCATAAAAGGCATACCGCAATGTTAATTAACAATTTCGATTGGAACTAATAAAATTTAAATTTCATTTAAGAATAGGCAGTTTTATTTTATATAATGTTAAATAACTTAATATGCTTAAAAAACAACATAATTCAAATATACTAAGCGTAACGTTAAATCTATTCCTATAATAACTTCTATACATATACCTCCCACTCAACGATTATGTTGAAAAGTCAGATTACGGTAGATCCGATAATAAATTAGAGGCCCTAAGAGAAATAGAGCGGCAGGCGGATGGCGGTGAGCGCTTCGGCGTATGATTCCAGAAACCATTACCTGGAGTATCTGAGCCGGCTGGTGCGGCGCGCCGCCCTCGACCCGCTGCCGGTCTTGGCCGTGGACGACCTCGAGACGATCGTGCGCCGCGCCGCCCTGCGTCTGCCGCCGCGCCCCTACGGCTCGCTCGAGGGCTTCTACAAGCGGAGCTTGATCGAGGTCTGCCAACCGGCTCCCTCTATGCTTACAGAGTGCACTACTTGGAGTACCTGGCGGGGCTCGCGCGGGGCCTCGACCCCATCCCCATCATGCAACTGAGCGAGCTGGTCGCCGAGCTGCGCCGCCGAGCGCTCCCTCTGCCCGAGCGCGGGCCCTGGGATTCCGACCCCATCTATGCCGGCATGTGCGCGGAGGTATCGCCCCGCCCACGCCTTGGCCCAACGAAATATAAACCACCTCCTGACCGTCTCCTTTTGATATCCCTACAATGATATATAAAGTTTTCATTTACAGAGTTTTATCAAGTTATTCATTTTTAACTGTTTACCTTAAATTCAATTAATATTATAACATCACTAAATGATAAATTACAAGACTGGTTGTCATTTATGTTTTTTGTAAACTAAATTCAATACAATATTTTAAATAATTTGGAGGACGTGACGATGCCAATGTAGGATAGTAAGAGTTGAAAACAAAAATGGAAAATAAACAGGATTGAACAACAAAATTATCAGCTGGTATACGAAAATAGGCAATTATTAATAAAAAATTAAATATTACCAAATAGAATAACACAAAAAGCTGAACTTAAAACATGACAGCGAAATAAAGGAGCATGGTTAAGATACGGCTTAAGCTAGCACGGACTTAACATTACTGTTACGATTTTATTAATTATAAATACATTCACCTATAGACGTGAAACACGGGAAAAAATACAATTATTTGTGCCAGTCTCAATATATATATTTTAAAACATTAATAAATTGTCTTGAAATCGGACCGATTTTTTTATATCCATAGCATCGTACATTCAAATATTATGTTGAGACATGATCCATTATCATTTTGTTTGTAATATTATTTTTATGGTGAATTATAATTTTAAAGGCGTTTCTTAGCCATGGTCATATTGAAAATAAAATTTGAAGCATGTCTTGTACTTGCTTTTCGGAAATAAGAACTTGATATAAATTCGTATGTATAGTCTCTATTATTTAAAGACTAAACTAGTTTTAACAATCCCAATTCTATTGTTTACAGATCGTAAAAGAAAAAATACCACTGGATTGAATCGTTGTGCAAGAAGGTGCAAGGGGAATTGAGTTAATAACAGTGCAACTATTCCATTATTTCATCTGACACTTTATTCGTACATTGAATTATTTAAGCAAATAATAAGCGGGCATGGTTTCGTTGTAATATTAAATTAAAAATATTTTATGAAATATCTTGAAATAAAAAACGATATTATACTTGATTTAGGTGAATTGTTTTATTTAACCAATATTAGCTGCATATTATAATAATAAATATCGAAATTATATTTTTGGTCGTTAAGGGTACAATTCTATTATGAAACAATTGCCGACATCGTTAAATCAATCGGAAAAACATGGCATTGAAGTTTCCTTGTATACTTTGTAAATTAAAAAACAATAACAATTAATATTGTCACTGAAACTACATCATAGGAAAAAATAAAATTATTTTAAACTTGCTTAATGATCTTGAAAGCTTAAGAATCAGAACTATCAAGCGGACTACTAATTGGCTACCAATTTTCCGCACTTGTAAGAATGCCACTACTAACCAACCAACCAATACACTAAAATATGTATAAATATAACAAAAAGATACACAAATGTAATTGATTGATTTTCTAAAATATAATTTAAAAAAGTCAGTGACACCATCACACTTACGATTTCTACCCTGTTCACATTCGTTTAGTAACACTAACAAAAATTGCTACCGACACATTTTACATAGAAATCGTTTCACAAATTAACCTAGAAATTTCTAAAAAAATAAATATATTGCAATACCCATACCGAATGTAGGCCATACTGTATCGACTAGTTTCATCCAGTAGTGTTCGAAGATAAGATATGCATCACATGGTGAGTATATTATCATTCTACTAACTCAACAAATTTTATTTCCTGCATGTGTAATAAGTCGGACGACGAGAAAAAAAAATCATCCGACAGTAAGTTATTTATAGACCCTGGGGCGCACTTGCTTAAAAAACGAAATAGTGTCAGTGACGTAACGACAGAAAGCTAAAGCGTTCCGGGCGCAAATCGCGCAAATTCAAAATAAAAAATTATTTGCACGTCGAATGATTAGAGGCTATCAAATGAAATATCCTTTTTACAATTCATACCACGGGTACGAATATATGCATTAATATAAATTTGAAGATTTAATTCAATAAAATGGAGGAAATTTTTAGAGCTTTCAGCTATTAAAAGGCTTTGGTTTGTCAATTTTTCTGTCGTGCAAAAAATACACATATCATATATATGTCTCTGTCAAAATACTGAATTATACGCAGCAAGCAAAATATTGTCTTTTAGTATCCCAAAACCATCTTTTTAGAGTTCCGAGCCAAATGGCAAAAACCCTTATAGTTTTGTCATATCCGTTCGTCCGTCCGTCCGTATGTCACAGGCATTTTATTCAAAAACTAAAAGACGTATATTAATAAAATCTATAATGTAGGCGTGTTTTATGAGCCGCTACTGAGTTTGGTAGATAAATTAAAAAAAAAATGTTTCTAGGGGGGCACTCCATACATGTAACAGAAACGGAAAAAAAATATTCAGCAAACATCAACGTGTGGTATATATTTCGATAGTTCTTTTAGAAACACTGAGGTTTCTAAGCAATTTTTCTGATTACGAGGATAATTTCGGAAATAGTCGCTCCGAAAGTAGCAGAAATTGTACCCCCCCCCCCACCCCATTCTGTCTAAACCGAATGTCTCAAAAATATGAAAAAAATAACAAAGATAACAGCTTAATCACAAAATATTTTGTAGCATACTTTTATAAGATGTACCATCTTATGAATATTTTATAAGGGCTTTGCTCTTATAAAGGACTGTTTTTAAGGTAACTTCGCTAGCTTGGTACTTATATACAAACCATTTTCCTTTCAATACCAACCTCCTAGTTATAATATTGATACCATATATCACTGCTGAGGTTCGAAAATTGAGAATGAATGAAAATAAACATTATGAAAATAATTAGGTATATATAGTCCATTATATTGTAATACAAAAATGCACTACATAACTAAAACATTTTTAAATGATCGCCAAAAGAAAATAACCTGTCAACGCTCGAATTTAAAATCAAGGTCAAGGGAGATTGGGAAAATTATAGAAATTGAAGTAGGAATAAAATCAAGTCAGAAATTAATAATGGGAAATTTAGAATCGAGGTGTCAACGAAGGTCGAATCTCGATTAAAACCTTCTGTATCTTCATGGGCGGAGCCGCAGACAAAAGCGTTATCAAAACTGAAAAAGTTGATAGTTAAAGCAGAGGATGAATTCACAACATATTATTATTTTCACAGCAAAGAGAGCACAGATTGATGGTACTAAACCAGTAAAACAATGATAATACGGAATGGTGCCATTTTCATCATAAAATAATGACGTCATACACTTGTGACGTCACCGCCCATACATGTTACTAAAGAAACATGATTACTTTTAAGTCGAATTTTTAAATATTACTATTGTATTTTGAATACTACTTTATGTACACAATTTTCCATAGCAATGCTAATGGACTGATATTATAATAAATATCGCTAAACTTTATAATGACTAAATAGACGTTAGACATCAATTTTATTTATCATGTTTTGAACTTATTAATAACTTTGATCCTTATTTAAAATTCAAAGTTTTTATTTACATTTTTTAATTTATTAGAAATCTCTCTTATTTATAATGATACATTATTCCTTTCACATCAAAGATCATCACATCGATATTTCATTTATTCATTGCATCGATAATGGTCAGTTATGTAATATAATAAAGTACAAATAAGTAAATGTAAATATTGATTACTTTTAAATATTTTATTCTAAAAAATTGTAACAAAATTTGTTTTGTATTAATATTATATGCAGTATTATACACAGTATTATAGATGCATTTTCATTTTCATATATATATATATTATATTTAGTTATTTCACACCAACAAAAAACACCTTAGAGTTTAGAAAAATTATATACAACGATGCTAACAAATGGCTTTAAATAAACTTTTTGAAATGTTAATTTTAAAATATAAATATTAAAATTGTAATTGTAACGGAAATATACTAAAATTTATCTGAACTTATTTTTCATAATTACAGACAAAAATTATCTTCAAATGGCATATCAAATACAAGTTTGATAATGTATCAAGGGAGATATTTCATCCCGACAAAAAACACCTTAGAGAAATAGTACATAACGATAGTATAAGTATGAAGTACTTGTGGAGAGCATGACTTACCTACATTTTTGAAAAAAGATGCCATACAAAAAAAAATTAATGAGCGCCCTTACGAACGCCACTTTAGGGCTTGTAAATGGTCTCCCTCTAAGCTTATCTTTAATTTTTAAAATTTCAAATTTCAAAAATCACAAGGTTCGAACTATATGGCGGATGCCTAATTTGTTCTACATTTGAAGCCTTCAAAAACTTATTTGTTACCTTAGCGGAATATGTGAACGCCGGATGCAGTGTTGTGGTGAAGGACGACTTTGCTGCAAGGACACTTCGCAAACTTTTTCAAACACGCTAGGCAAACGTGTACCCAAGCACCACTTTGCAGTTAATGACTATTGATTTACATGCAATATTGCTTGAAAACCAGTGAACTGTTGGATTAAACTTCAATACTGTAGTGTAATTTCCTCATTTCTGAAAAAATAAGCAACCATTTTCTTACCAATGTTTCGACATTTCTCAACTTTCTTCGGGAAGTCTTCAATTGAAAAATGCCATTTTACCGATAGGCTTGTTCTTTCAAGTTCAAAGCAATACACCCAGCTCTCGTCGCCGGTGACTATATTGTGTTTTATACAACCAATTATTGTCCTCCACTATATTTTTTTATCATTTTACGACACCACTCCACACACAGTCGTTTCTTATTGATCATTTTATTAAATCATATGGTAAACATCAAGTGCAAAGTTTCCAAACCTTTAAAAGTACATTAAAAGTCTTTTGTATTTAGCTCATATTGATACATAATACAGTACAAATTTGCTCACAAGTAATTTTTTTATCAATTCCAATTAGTTCTTGTATAGTATATCAGTCTCTGTAACTACAGTCGTCTTCAAACCTTCACATAAATCGTGAAAGAAGTAATCACGTCCACATCTGAATTGATTCAACCAGGAATACACAGAACTATGAGATGGAACTTCATCACCAAATGCCAATTGAAATCTCTAGCAATTTTCTTGTTGACAGAATAATAATCATGAAAATCATGAAGCAAATAATATCTCAACTTAATTCTTCGCATAGGAGCATGGGCATTCCATAAAATGTATGGGAGCCACAAAGTTTCCATGAAATCCCATATGAAGAGGAACCTATAATATTTATGATAAAAGTTATTGGTATTTATTAATTGTAATACAAAAAGGAAATATCCCAATTAATAATACACATTTACATTGTGATGTGATATTATTGTATTATAACATAATAAATAATTTACTACAAATTTCAGTGGCTAGACTAGATGTCGCAGAGTGTAAAGGAGATTGTGGCATAGAAATATCTTTCCTGCAGTGCATATATCACACACATTGTATATAAATATTAATTTATTTTACACAATTGATTATTAGAATAGCAAGTCTTAGTGATATATAAATATACCCATAAATAAAGTAATTATACTTAAATAACAGTTTATTAAATATCATTTACTATAAAATGTTTATTATAATTTTTTTAAATAATCAAAACTTTTGGGGTGCAAAGAACGTCATAAATATAAAAATAATTTATATTATTTAGGCATCTTTAAAATTAGTGCACACTGGGTCTCTAAAATATTGTCTCCATTTGATATACAGCAGCACATGTGAGATATTGCGAAGTATTTTAAAATATGAGTAAAGTAAGGATTATTTCATAAATAACAACCTGTAATGATATCTCTTACCGAAAATGGGATCCCAAAAATGCACAGTAATCACTTGAGAGGAAATTTAGAGAAACCTCTTCAGAAATTTAAAATTAGTCTATCGGCAGGATAATCAATTCTAATTATAGTTTGGAATGTTCAGAGGATATTACTAATGTCGTATTTAACGAAAGAAAAAACTGAGATGAATATCATATACTATGCTATTTGCTTAATCAACTGTGAGACAATAAAAACAGAAAACCAAAAATGATCCTGCAATATTTCCTGTTTAGGTTTATCGGATGACAATTTTGAACAAATATGAAATAACAATACCAGTAATGAGCATGTTAACAAGCCTAAAGCATATTTTCTTAGGGCTAAATGTCTCTTTATTAGAAATCTATTAAATGCATTTCTCCCTTAGCAATTAAATTGAAAAAAAAAGAAAATGTCAATGGTTTCTTTAATAATTAGGTAGATTACTTATCAGATTCCCCCATAATAAAAAAAAAAACTGCCTAAAAATAGTTTTAAAGTTAGATTAAGATATTTAACACAAAGTAATCTGAACAGGAGACAATGATATAACGAGTAAATCAGAAAAGTAAATTAAAAGCCTCTTAATATTAACATCTTCGCCATCTAAGACAAACTAGGTTAAAGAAAAGAATTAAAAAGCAAACTCTAATTAAACAGTGAATGAACTCATAGAATGAAAAATTAAAGTAAACGTCAATAATAAAATATATTACCCAAAATACTCAACTCATTATATATTTTAAGAAACTGATGAACTTGTTTATTGTATTAGGAGCACAAATAAGTTTCCACCGTTTTGAGAAAGATGGCATGGCACGAGGCTTACGTTACAATTTGCAGATGATAATCGCTTGAACACTAGGTTGCTCATCAAGAACAACATAATTCTACCATATTATTAAGTTAATATTAGCATCATAAATTTTTTTTTATCCCAAAATGTATAAATTTGAGCTAAATAAACATCATTTGTGGGAACTTTTAATTTACTTTTTTAATTAAAAAAATCTGCAGTTGAGACACATCGATTGCTCATAGAAGCATATATTGAGGCTGCCTTGAGTGAGAACATATTTTGAGTGGTTTCAAAGTTTAAAAACGGTGATGTTGACGTAGAAGACAAAGGTCACAGTGGATGGCCAAAAATTTGCAAGGATACAGAATTGGAGGAATTATTGGAGGAAGATTCATCTCAAACACAAAAGGAACTTGCACTTACTTTAGAAGTCACACAGTAGTCTCGCATCGTTTAAAATCAATAGGAATGATTCATAAACAAAGTAATTGGTTTTCATACGAATTAAAGCCGAGAGATGTTGAACGCCGATTACACATTAGTGAAATGCCGCTAGCTAGGCACAAAAAAAATTATTACATTGAATCGTCACTTGTGATGACAATGATAATCCAAAAAGAAGAAAATCATGGGGACTACCTGGCCACGCGTCAACATCAACAGCAAAACCGAATATTCATGGAAAAAAACTCATGCTGTGTATTTGGTGGGAACAGTTGTGTGTTGTGTATTACGAGTTGCTTAATCGAAGCGAAACAATTACTGGAACTCTATACCGAATACAACTGATGAGATTGAGCCGAGTTCTGAAGGAAAAACACCCTCAACACTACTCCAGACATGACAAAATTATTCTTCTTCATGATAATGCTCGTCCGCATGTAGCAGTTCCAGTGAAAAACTATTTTAAAACACTTAATTGGGAAGTACTACCCCACCCGCCGTATTCACCAGACATTACACTGTCTGACTATTATCTGTTCCGGTCAATGGTACATGCTCTCTCAGAGCAGCAGTTCACATATGAAGATACCAAAAATTAGGTTGATTCGTGGATAGCCTCAAAAGATAAAGGAGTTCTTCAGACTTGGAATCTGAACGCTGCCTGAAAGAAGGAAAAAAGTAGTCATTAGTGATGGACAATACTTTGGTTAAAATTAAATTACCATTCTTTCACAATAAATATCATTTTATTGCCAAAAAATGGCAGAAATTTATTTGTACTCCTAATATAAAGACAATACTCATCACAAAATTCTTCATGTGATACATAATAATTGTATAAATAGGGTGTGTTTCTGCTAATTTATAAATACTATCGTCTAGCAAAATGTTCATTCATATGACGTTTATCTCGTTGTATATAATGTCGATTTGATTTTATGCGGCTTTCTAAAGATGTGGGTAAAGCGTGAGCCTCAGATCTCGCTTGCATTCCATGAGTTAATTTTTTATCTTCACTATTTATAGCGGCCCGTTGAGCTGCGACGCGTTTACCTCGTTCAGATTCATGCTCGACACCAGCTTTTACCATTTCAGCCAACCTCGCAGCCCGTTCAGCTTCAGACAAACTATTAACCTTTCGGGATGATTTTGAACATGTCACATTCTCCATTTGTACTCTTTTTCTATCTGAAGATTCGTCATACCTTCGCTTTGTAGTTTTTTTGCTACTCACATCAACCTTTTTTTTGTATGCTTCACTGTCACTAGAGCTAGCTTGGCTTTTATAATGAGTATCATAAGTCTTGTGCTCTTGCTGTCTTGATCTGTCAAATGAAGATCTTCTTTTGTCCTGAACAGGCTTTTGTTGTCCATCACTATGTTTTTTTACTTTCGTTTCAGCCTTAGAATCCTCAGAGTCAGAATAATGTTTATGTTTTGACTTACTTTTTTCAGTAACTTGCTTATTTGGCCTTTCTTTATCTTTTGTATATTTGTTACCTTGCTTATTTAGTTTTGAATGATTCGGAGACACTCGCTCTATAGTTTTCATTACTTTGGATTTCTTCTCATGTTTTATTTGTGCAGAACTTGAATCGGAATCACTAATTCGCTTATGTTTTGAAGAATGGCGTTCTTTTTTTAGTTTCACTTTTTTTGATTTTTTGTGTGACTTTTGATCTTTAAAATCTTTCTTAGCTTTTTTCTTTTTATGTTTATGTTTATATTTAATTGAAGAGTCATCTGAAGAATCTGAATCCAGAAGTTCTATCAAATTTATGTTATTCTCTCCTCCTAATGCACTTAGTTTAGTAGCTATCATATGATCCAGGTTTTTGCTTTTTGCCTTTGATTTGCTTTTTTCTTTTTTCTCTCTATTTTTTTCCTGAAACATCATTATACATATACAATTCTTATCTTTGCATAAAGTTCATACAATAAACTCATCTACCAGCCCCTATTAGACACTAGAAACACAAGGGTATTAACTTGAAGCATTTTAGAAGCTTCACACATATTTGAAAATTATAGTATTTTTTTTACAATAGACAGGTTTTCTCATGATGTGGTTTGCTTCACTGTTAAAGCAAGAAATAATAATATTTCCAATCTCATATATTTATCTATCTATAACTATATATTAAATAAAATTGATTCTTCTTTGTCCAAACACCAGTTAAAGTACTTAATACAGTGATATGAGGCTTTCACCATTCCATGCGGAGTCTTTTGTAGATGATTATAGGCTATTATTTATTACGTTATAAATGTTAAAATATTTCTGTTTGTCCTTCTTCATTCACATTCAAACTATTAAATAGATTTTAATATAAAATTTTTGCATAAAAGAATAGGACATAAGATAAATTATATATGTAAATTACAGCATACATATTGTTTAGACTAAGAAATAAACAATTAGTTTCCCTTAAATGAAGCACTGACTAATCTTTTCAAAACAAAACTGAAACACAATTGTTGAATCAAACAAACTTACCTAATTGAAGTTTGATTCCACCTATACAAAGACTATCATTATCATTCACGCGTTGCTTCACCCTCATGAACATAGAATACATTCTTTCAATTTTTAAATCAAGTGATTTGCATCTTTCAATCACGATCCAACAAACCCTCTCTGTATCTAGTCACTTATTATAACCATGCACCCCATAGTTACACTAATGTGGAATACTACTGATTTTGGCTTAAATGTTAAGCCCACTGATATGTCACAACTAACTGAAATATTGCTGTTTGTAATTCAATCAAAATCTGTCAAATTTACCCATACATCAAAAACACAAACAATCACTAAACTTTTATTGAAGTGACTTTGTAATAAAAACTATGCAAGTTCCAAATCAATTGGATTTATAATGCACAAACACAAAGAAAATGAACATAAAAATATCTATTTTTATATAATAGATCTGCAAAGTTTAAAAGGAGTTTAATGATTAATTTTTATAAGGCCCAATTTAACATTGTATTTTACTAGCTTTTACCTGCAGCTCCACCAGCATTGACGTAAAGTGAATTTCTCCATTTTGTATATCGCCCCATCATGAAATCAAGATCCCGCTTTCTATCCCATTTTCGATTCTGATCCTGGTCCTGCTCTCGATGTCAATTTTATTCACTTTCGATTCCGAACCCATTTCCGCTTTTGATCTCGACTCTGGTCTTGATCTAAGGAGATTCCATTTCCACTCTCGATATCAATCCCATCGTGAATTATAGTTATTGTACTGCTTCTCTATCTGATTCCGGTTACGCTCTCATTTCTAATTTTGATCATACTCGATTTTGACTTTGGTTCATTCTCTACCTTGATCCCGGTCACAATTTACAATTCTATTTATCTTCCTGTGTGCAATCTCGATTCTGCTACTGGTCATGGTTCTGATTTGATGATGAACAAAAACCTAACAAATGCTATGTTTTTGTTCAAATCAGTTAGTATCAAAATAAAATTTGGACTATATTACTCGCAGATAATGTAGCTTTCTATGAGTGAAAGAATTACTGAAAACTAATGAGAAAATTATAAAGATAAAGCCAATTTCTTTTCAAAAGTTTCTTGTTCACATTCTTTTCAAAAACTTCTTGTTCACGAGTACATGTAGCTGGCTCCATAGAATAAACAGTTTAAGCACACAAAAGAAAAACCATCATAAAAAACACAGCGGTTTCAATTTTCCATAAAACGTATCACCTTATTTAAACCTCTTAGAGCTACTTTTTCCAAAAATAATACATGTTGTTATTTTTTATTTGCAATAAGCTGCTAAAATATAAGTTTTGTTTTAAATAGCATTAGGAATTTAATTTTCGTATATTAAATTTCAATCCTTATTTCGCTTTCTTTAGAGTTATGAATGTGTTTTTATTAGTAATGATTAGCTATAATAAAAATTTTAACTTTCATTTTCCATACAACATTTTACCCCTTTGGGGATAGTTTTAAAAAAACAATGTTTATGTACATATGCTCATATTTTTTTAACAACTGAAATGTTAAATTTGACATTAATTGCTTCAATGATATCAATTTTCCATGTAACAGGATTGCACTCTTTTCACCTCTTTAGGAGTTGATTTTCCAAAATCTTGTCTTAGTACTTGCCTATGTTTTAAGAGGAAATTTACAAGTCTCTAGACACGGTAGTTTTGGCTGTGCATTGATATATGGCAATCAGTTTACTCTTTACATTTCCGCAAAAAAAATTTTTGTTTTCGGTGCTTAAGGAAAATATTAATATAGGTACCTATAGAAAAAAAAAAAAAAGCTCACCTAGTTTGAACTCTTAATAACAATTTTAAGTACTTATTATTCAAACAAATTGAAAAAGAAACTATTCAGTCCAAAAACTGTACTTTGATGACTCCTACTGGCAAACCAGTGAGAGTTACATAAAAAAACAATAGAGCAATTTAGAAGAGCATGAAATTCCCCATAAGGTCCATCAAACCGATTCACAATATTGTAAAAATGGCTAAGCATTAGAAATTTAAAAAAAAAATCATTTCTTTACATTCATTTTAAATGGGAAAGCTTCAAATTTAAATAATAAGCCAAAAAATATAATAAAATACCTGTTCCTGTCGTAGAAGTTCTGTAAGACGACGTCTTTGTAAAGGATTATTTAATAAAGCAGCTCTCGCAGCACGCTCTCTCTCTTTCACCAAAACGAGAGGGTCCTCTCTCAATTTACGAGCAATATCCACTTGTACATCAGCATCTGTTCCAGAAGTATCTGAAGGACCAGGGCGCCTTATTAGAGCTGGAATTGCACCTTGTTCCGATTGTGATGGACGATCAAAACTAGCATCAATGGCTTTTCCCAATAAATATTCTTCAGTTTGACCTTTTTTGTCAGGTTTCTAAAACAATTTTATTGCAATAAATAATATGTAAGTAGTATGTTACCTGAACTAACAACTTTGTCTCTTCCATTTATTTATGCTATTTACTTCACTTTTACTCAATTTTCGCTATTCTGCTCACGAATTTATCAAAATCGTTGGTATATAAACTCATCTTGCAAACCAATTTCAATGTCACAGTGCCAGTTTTGGAACATTTGGATTTCAATCCGAGTTATTATAACTATCCTGACCTCATTATCATTCTTAGAAAAAATCAGTACAAACACATAAAAAAAATTTTAGCAGCATTTACCTATTTTAGTACATGGCGATAAAATTTCTAACTTGTTGCCTGGATTTTGGTGTCCAAACTGAAATCTTAAACTTGTAATGCATTGCCCTAGTACTTACAGTATAAAAAAATTTCTCACTTCCGAATTAGTACAATTACTAATTTGTATGGAGAAAATAGTGATATCTTTTAAAGCCACGATATAGATCTTCTATAGTGTATTTGTAGAAGTGGAAAATATCAAAATATCTAGTGTTTTAGGCACATATTAGCATAAAAATAAAAAAAGAACATTTTTCATTACCATATTTATATACCGATGACACTCATCAACACTAATTGTTAAAATTAACTTCTTAACATCTGTTGTAACTAGAATTGTGTAATTTTAAGATAAATCTATTAAATGACTGTTTTGAGACTTTATATATATATATATATATATATATATATATATATATATATATATACTTGCTTTTATAAATATATGTATCTTGGTTACAAAACTGAAAAAGTAAATAGACGAAACATACGTCATACATCCATTGTAAACGGTCATCGGTCGACACAGTATTAGAATTCCTATTTTTCACCAAAGCAGTAAGCTCTGCATGCTCTCGTTCTTGTGCACGTTCATTTTGCAATTCAGTAATTCGTTTTTTCTCTTCCAATGCTGCTTGTTCTGCCTTCCAAACACGCTCTTGATTCTTCAAAGTGTTTGGATGCCATGACTTTTTCGCATTCTGAAATATTGTCAATAAAATTTGCTTATTGAGAAAATAAAAAACCATAACAAATATTAATCATAGGTCTTACTAAGTCTCCACCGCCCATCGCAATCAATCTGAATTTATAGCCGAAAAGAAACAAACTTTCCAACAAAATGTTTGCTGTGACTACATTCACATTTTGTTTCTCCTTTCCCACATCATAAAATTCAAAACGAAAAACTTGGGTAATTGGTTAGTACATATTTAATTTAGTTTCATACGTAAAATACGTTCAAAACTGTAAATCGTAGATTAATTTCTAATAAAGCCCATCAACACCACAGATTACCTATAATAAATACCAACGTAGAGTATATTATTTTGTTTACTGACCAGCGTACATCTTCACAGAACAATGGTAAACATTATAGAACACTTCCACTAAACTAAAGATTTTGTGTACATACAAAGGGAACGGTCGTTTCATAGACAAAAAGCGATCCGAAAGAAAGACACTCAGTTTACAATAATTGTAAATATGACCTTACAAAAAATGCCTTTAATTTACAACGAAAATATGTGAAAGTGCAATCACTAAAATATTTAAATCGAAATTTTAAATAGAATGCTTAATTTTTCGTTATAAATTTAGTTGAGTATATGAAGATATACATTAATGAAAATTGTTTTAAATACTTGGAAAGTTTTTAAATATTGACAGAATGTTCTTCAATGAATTCAAAAACGTCCTTTTTGACTGTGGTAATAAAATATGTAACGTAAAGACTACAATTCCATATTAAAGTGTTTATTCAGTTTTGTGTTACTATAAATAGTAACAGCGTTAAGGAGGATTTAAATTAAGAGATGAATTATATTTATAAATTATAGCAATATTAACGAATTGAGAAAATAATAAAATCAAAGGATTATTTTAGTACCCTATAAATGATCAGCGGCTATGAGTACTTAATACCTAGTACGTCAAAACTAAAATCCCAAAAATATAACTGACAAAGTTACTTAAGGATCATAAACTCATTGCTGACGACTGCAATTTAATGATTGGTAACTATGGCTATAAAGTATAACAGGATATACATCGACAGGCTAACTTATCTGCTTATTGTAAATCTAAAAATGAAGAAATGAGGTTGATTTTCTTGTAATATATACAATATGAAAAAGAAGCAAATAAACACAACTCTTTAATACTCAAAGAATATATAACTTTTGTTCATATTTATTTACATTTATTTAATAAAGTATATCGCATAAATTATATTAATAATCTTTAATAATAAACATTAAACACATACCATTATTTCATACAAAAATATTTTTTAAAAATTGATTGTCAGTTCACACGTGGTGAAAGTGAAATTTGGTATTCTGGTAAATTCTTAAAAGATTGATATGAATGCATTTTGGAGATGGTAAACAGAGCGAAAAAGAAGAGAGAGAGTGCAATTGATTGACACTTTTTATATTACTTGAAGTAACATTTTATTAAACATATAATTTTTTTGATTCAATGTAAAATAATTTTTAAAAGTGCGCGATAGTCATTACGATTCAACAGAAAATAATGTGCTATAGATTTCAACGTTTCTCTTTCTCTCTCTCCCTCTCTTTATATATATTTCGAGTAGATTAAGAATATAATATACAACATGGAGTTTAGTCTCCATGGTATGCAGAGTCCGTGTACAGGTCCGTATACAACCGTAGAGTAGTGGAAGTGCAGACTGCTACAAACCATCACATAAAGAGGAGATGAAGAATAGGGAAACGCATTATATCTCATTCTCTCACAGCCTAAAACCTATATATAAATTTATAGTTATCTCTTTTTCATTACACATTTTCATTTCATGAAATCCAATTCACACAATCCCAAAAGAAGTTTCGCTTCAAAAGTATAGTCACCTTATTTGCCTATTTCATAGAGTGGTATTTAGTAGAAAATTATTAATGAAACAAACGTTATTAATTGATTATCTACAGAAACTGCGAAAGCAACCACAATTGAAGCTAGATGGTTCAAACAATTTCAAGAATTGAACTCAATTACAATACAAATCCATTTTTCGAAACCGAATAATCTACTTTAAAGCGATACATTTATAATTTTGATTGTGCGGGTTCTAAAAGTTTTGGTAGTCCAGTCAAATATTTTCTGGCTAATTCTTATTTGGGTTCTTTGATTGCTACATCTTTTAGTCCATATTATTAATATTATTCGTATTCTATTCTAGCCCACACTTGACTGTCCATTCTCTTATAATCAGTGTTTTTAAAAATGTTTTTTAACATATTCTTTCCTTTTCATTACCTTTTTTAGGTTTCCGATCCGAAGATACATAAAAAATATTTTTCTTCCAACTCATTTTCCAATAGGCTTTGAAAATTTCTGAACGAAGTTCTTTATCAATTTAGTAAATACGCAGAGTTGCTGCCAACTTTAGTCGCTGATCCGCAATTTATTTCGATACCGCGGAACAATAGTATGAAGTGAGGTTTCTTATTGGTTATTTAAAATTCTGTGAGATCTAGTATCAGCAAAACCGCCTCAATTTTCTGTTTGCCTCAAATTTCAATTTTGCAGCTTTTCCTGTTACGCAGGGTTTACATACTTCTCTTCCACGGCTTTACACGCATAACGACGACATATATATAATTGTTTCGGAAACTGCTCTAACGACTTCGAAATAAATTATTTTGGTGAAGTATTATGGTACTACTAGGAGTCTTTCATGGAAAATCTAGAAAAAAAATTGTTTTCTAAACAATGCTTTGTTTAGCACCATTTCGTAGAATTTTGAGGTAACGTCGTGTTATATTATTGGTTCGCAACAACAAATTGTATTACATTAGCTGTGTTAAATAAAGCGAATACGGATAATAACACTTTAAAATTGTTAAAATTAGGCTTAATTTTTATATGCTGAATTTAAAAATTAGGGATTCTTAACTGTAGAGCCATGAGATTATACTAAGAGCGTGACCGGAATCAGAAACCATAGTAAAACATGAATTAAAAATTTAAGAACACCTAATTTTTTAATTCAGCACGTAATTTTGGTATTTTTAAAATGCTATTTCGCGTTGAAAATTACGAGCATGGTGTCATTTGATTCGTATTGTCACGTAGAAAGTGGAAAAGTCCAAAAATGGACTGCAAAAAATTACAAAAATTATAAACAATAAAGAGAAAAAAAAAGTGAAAGTGTGGTTTTGTTTGATTATCTGGAAAAATATTTGATATTTTCGAAATTTGAAGAAAAATTCAAATTTGCTAAAAACAAGTTTCGATTTCCAAAACTGTACCTCCAATATTTATAATTTTTACAGAGCCCTGAAAATAGACCTAAAAACGAATAGTTTGGCATCCACGCGCGTTGGGTCACTCCGACACAACAACAAAAAACAATTTTTAAACGTATTAAATATAAATATTAAGGAATAAGAGAATTCATAAAGTGTTGGGATACATAAATAAACAATCCGCAGTTAAAAAGTTTTTACCCCAATTTTTACATGAATTATGCATTTGTTAATTAACAACTTTTTCTAAACTGAATGTTAACATAAAAACCCCTATTAATTTAATTAATAAAAGATTAATAATAAAATTAATAATTAATGTAAGATTAAACTAAAATGATTGAATTTTTTTCACTTCGTGAAGTTATTCTTAATAGGCTTATAAATAGATCACCGTTGCAAAAATTATTATAAAAAATTTTGAATTTTCACTCTTTTATTAACAATTGAAAATTATAAAACAAAGAAACAGTAAGTAATATTTTTTTTTTAATCTTGATTGTCTCGATTTCTAGTAATTAAAAGCTATTTAAGAGTTTATTTTTTCATTTTTTGCTACCAATGTTTAAAATATTATTACAAACAAAACTTTGTTTATGAATAAATCAAAAAAAATTTTTTGTAATATATTTATTGATAAAAATTATGATTTTTAGAAAGAAACAGTTCCTTAAAAAAATTTATTTTTTGCTAAAAAATAATTAATAATCGTTTTTTGCCTCTAAATATTAAAATTAAGAAACCGTTTTTTCCCTAAAAATCACAAATTCTATTGTCCTTTAAGGTTTTCATAACATATTTTTTTATTGTTTTTTTATTTGTTGACTTAAAAAACAAATTGCAATAAGCAAATTATGTTTTCCATTTATTTTTTTTAAGACTTAATTCTGTAATAAAAGTAGCTGTTTTTTTTTTTTGAGAAAAAATCTAATTTTTATTACCTATAATATTATTATGCCTTGGAACTTGTCTTTTGTATCCGCTCTTTTGCTTTTATAATTGCAATAACTTTTAAACTATTTCAGATATGACAATAATGCTTCGAGTCTTTTTGTTCATTTTAATTAATGGACAATTTCAGCCTTTCATTAAAAGTCTAGCTCTAATATTTATTTAATTATTGATACTGATATTCTAAAAAATTCAATTCATAGAATATTCATACTCTAAAAGAATTTTTTTTCCAGACTTTTCAACTTAAAAATATTATTATCTAAATTTTATCTGCCATTATTGCCTGAAACTAACTAAGATTTTTCTATTAATTTTTAATTTACAGTTAAAATTAAGTTTTTTTTTGAGATACGTAATATCTAATAAATATTTTTGGACATAGTCAAACTCATTTCTAGAACTTTAAATGAGGACAACTTTTTTCTGTAATCCGATTTAAATCAAATAAAATGAAACTGGCCGAGAGTATATCGGACCATGCTCATTATAGGAGCCCGAATCTGTAGTGCATTATTATAAATAAATGTACTACACATGAAAAAAGTACGTTTTATCACTTTTTCCATGTTTCCCACACAAAATAAATAGAATAAGCATTTTAGTTCCTTATAACTAGAAAAACAAGTAAACATGTCGACTATTAGTATTAAACTAATGTAAACTAAAGAGCGTATCTTCACGGCATTTACGTCTTTTTGTTGAGAAGGTCAGTTTTTCGACAATAGCTTAAATACAGTGTATCCGATTAAGTTTAAAATAATTTTTGTTGAAAGTGTTTATTAAACGTTACTTTAGTTATTTTTTGGATATACAATTTAAACATTAAAAGGGGGTTACAATTTATGCTAGTTTCGGAGCCATTATTTCGAGATCATTTACGTAATCAGAAATTTTTTTAAAAACCTTAAACTGTTTTTAAAATAAATATCGAAATATGTGCCATAGGTTGACATTTGCTGAAAAAAAATTTTTTTTCAGCTTCCGTTACAGGTATGAAGTGCCTCCCTAGAAATATTTATTTTTGTTATTCAACTACCAAACTAAGTGGCGGCTTATACAAGATACCTACACTATAAATTTCATAAATATACGTCTTGTAGTTTTTGAATAAAATGCCTGTGACGTACGGATGGACGCATATGACGAAATTATATGTATGGCACATATTTCGACAGTTCTTTTGAAACATTTTTAACTATCAAACTAAGTAGCGGCTTATGCAAGAAAGGAAATTTATAGTGTAGGTGACACTATAAATTTCCTCAATATATGGTTTGCAATTTTTGAATAAAATGCCTGTGGCATACGGACGGACATAAAGAAACTAAAAGGTTTCCGTTTTTTGCAATTTTGGCTCGGAACCCTAATAAATATTCTACTCAGTAAACGATTCTACTCGCAAAAACGGCATTAAAATCCGTTCAGAAATTTCAGAGATGTGCGCGAGCAGACAGACAAATAGACAAAAATTTAAAATCGTCGTTTCCTTTTGTACTACGTTTACTCTTGTCTCTTGCCGTCGCCTCTCCATTTTTCATACATACCTTCATTATACAGACACACTGGGTTCTATCGTTTTACGACTCTACTAGTCAAGCGTACCACCCAAAGCTGTTTATTTCAATTCGAAGGGCTTGAGCCAAAATATCTCCACGCCGGTTCGTTCGGTCTGCGGCCGCAGACGAACCTTCGCACTAACGCAGCAACCTCCAGAGCCGATTGCTCAACGTGCTGTCACAAGGAACGAATGCTCCAATTTCACTAAGTTAATAACTCATTGATAGATTCCTCGGATTCTCTTAGATTTCAAAGCCGCATTGCTTCCGGTTTGAAGGCAACGCGCTCGAGCACTCGGCAATCATCACAAGTAATAACTATGTGCTCATTGATATTAACTGATGTTTCTTTTACGATAGAACTTGTGATTCGGTAATTAATATGACTTTTTTAATTTGGTGACACTATTATTATTGTTTGGAATAATTAATTGCTTCTCAGCCAAGACGATTATATTCTGTTCAGCGAAGCAATCTAAATACAGGCAACAACATTCATCAAAGGATTAAAAATTTAAATGGAAACAAAGTTTTAACATTGTCGAATGAAGTTCTATATCTATCCCAGTTTTAGCCGTTTGCGACAAACGATCTCTGACAAAAGGGCTGTGTTAGACTAGATAATTTTTTCTGAGTTTAAATAAAGGCGTTCGGTTCGAACTTGAAACGAGCAAACAGACGTCAAATGGTTAACGGAAAGGATGTTGACCCACTAAGATCTAATATCACCAACCAAAATGAATTGAAATGCTATATTTGATTTTGCGTAAACGTATCTGCCATCTCTTGAGAATTCAAATAGCTTATAAAATTTTCGGTTAAATAGCACCTAGTATCCAAATCTTAAAAATGTTTTACGTATTCCAAAGGCAAAAGGGAATGTATTTTTTCTTTGAAATGACAAAATAAATAGACAACATAGTATTTCTTATATATAATATAAGAAAGAATACATTTAAATGGTACCGTCAATGTAAGATAGTAGATGACGCCAGACATTTTTCTGGAAAAATTGTATATAGCATTTCTTACTAAATTGTTATTAAGTCTAAATGTCAAACACGATAAAGATAGTCCTAAATTAATTAAATAAATTCATTAACATTTAAGAATGTATAAGCTATGAAATGTAAAAATGGCTTTGTTTTGTAGTCCACATGATTACAGAATCGGTCATTATGAAATACCGAGCATAGAGCAAAGCAAATCATCAGTTTCAATTTTAAAACCAAACAAAAAATGTTTAAAATGTTTTTAATAAAATTATAACACAGATTTGAATACAAAAAATTACACCTATATTTACCTATATAAAATGTGCCTTGTTTAAACTAGGAGTTTGGCATAATTCAGTATTTCACAATTATTAATTAATCATTTTATCAAGAGAATCTTACACCATATCATTGCTAACAGTTCAGTCGACTAAGGCCAATGTCAATTACACAATTACACTTAACCACTATAGGTACCGTACCGCTACAAATAACGTTAATGCTCAAGCGACAATTCATAAACTGCACACTGATACAGCTACAACATTTTATATCGAAAGTCTGGTTGACGCGATTACCGATTATTATGAACAAACGTATCGCAAAGTATCATCTAAATTGCAAGTCGCAATTATAATCAAGATTCCAAAGCGAATTTCCGTTTCACAATATTAATGGAAATGCTAAAAATAAATGCTATACTCGTATTTTCTCTGCCTACTTTACAGCTACGTTTCAGTCGCGGCCGGTGCGAACTGAATAACCGAGGTGTGTCGCACTATCGCCACAGGTACAAGTTCTGGAAGAGGTACGAGTTTCCTTTTACGTGGCGGAAGTGAAGATGGAGCGAGAGTGAGAGTGAGAAGAGGTTCGGGCGCAATGTTGCGCGCCGGCGGTGCGACAGGTGACGGTGAACAGCTCGGGGAGCTAGCCGAGCTAGGCGATGTCGGTGGTATCGGTGATGCCGGCGGGTGCACCGGTGAAAGAACGGGCGCGGCGACAGGCATGGGGGTGAAGGTGAGCGCCGGTGTGGTGACGGCTGCAGCGACGACCGGCCTCGTCGACGACGCGCCCTGGGACACCGCGAGCTCCGGCGGCGAGCAAGGCGGTGTAGGGGGCAACTGTTGCAACGCAGCTTCGACGATGTCGCACATCACGTTGCCGGTCACTACGAGCGGCAACACCCCCTGCTGCACCGGCGGTGCGCGCAGTCCTTCCGAGCCGTGTTCTTTATCGATATGCGCCTCCATTTGCTTTTTGTTTGTAAAAGTACCGTCGCATACTGTGCAACGATAACATCTCTCGCCGTAATGTTGGAAGCGGTGCAGTTTGAGAACGTGATTATAACCGAAGTCTCGAAGGCAAATATCGCAAGTGTAAGGTCTTTCGCCCGTATGCGTCCGAGAGTGTACTTTTAATTGTTTAGAGCAGGTAAAACCTTTGCCGCAACCAGGTGCAGGACAACGGTAGGGCTTCTCCCCGGTGTGCGTACGCAAATGGATCACCAGCTGACCGGACTGGATGAAGGTTTTGTCGCAGTGCGGACAGGCGTGCGGCCGTTCTCCCGTGTGTATGCGCGCGTGCCGGTGTAGCTTTCCGGAGTGTTCAAAAGCTGCGGGGCACACGCCGCACCGGTAAGGCCGTTCTTTAGTGTGTATGCGCCTATGGACTTGCAGATTTTCCTTCACGCTGAACATTTTGTGACAGTACTCGCATTTGAAGGGCCTCTCGCCGGTGTGGGTGCGGTAGTGGCGCACGAGCCGCGCCGGCACCGCGAAAGTCTTGTGGCAGACGTCGCAGCGGTGAGCGTCAGCGGTGGTGCGGTGCGAACGAGCGTGGGCCGACAGCGCGCTGCGTGTCGACAACACCAAGCCGCACTCGCCGCATTTATGACTACGATCTTCTTCACCTGCATCACCGACATATTTTGATTTATCATCCATAATATCACAAACAATACGATAACCACTTATATTACTAATTATATGTAGGTATATCTATTTTAAAAATAAACAAGTTTAAAACACAAGTTGGATGCACGCTGCAACGGCTCAACCGACTCAGTGAATGCAGTCGGGTGCTGCGGGTGATGCGGGGAGCGCGGGGAGCTCACGCCGGTAGTGGTGTGAACGGCCCCGCGCGGCACGTGGAGGCGCGCACCGCGGTTTCGACACGACGAAACCGCAGTGCGCGCCTCCACGTGTACAGGCCGCCGACCCGCAACCTCGCCCCGGTTCACCTTTTCACTATATCCTTCAACCCGCGTACTACCGAATTGCTTGACTTTTTTTTCAATACATAATAAAATATGGCTATTTTAAAAGTTTAGTTATGATTTATCGTTTAAACTAAAAAATCGATAAAAAATTCGCCAGCAATGGAAATTAATAAAAATATATACAATTTTTTTTTTTATATTAAGTAAATGTTAACATTATATCATAATTTCAAACATAATTAAATAGTAAAAGAAATAACTAACAAAACAACAAAATAAATTTCCATAATTTCTAAAGATTATAATATATCTACTCCTAAAATAATACAAATAGATCTGAAAAGACTTAATTTACATTCCCAATACGCATACACATTACACTTTTTCAGTTTAATTTCAACTTCAATAAATTACTCTATTGATTCACTAAAACATGTAAGAGATATCGTGTCATGTTACTCACCTATCATGATGATTAGATGAGAGATAGACGTAGTGGAATCACTTGCGTTTATCCAATCGTAGTTGTGTTGGCGTAGGTTGTGTACAGCAGCGCGCAGCGCGAGCGTCGAACAAACACACAATCCCCACGAGCGCCGCGATCTGTGTGATATGTCGCCCGCCGAACGGCGCGCCGGCGCTCGCAGCGGCGCGCACGCCCCCCGCGCCGCGGACGCGCCAATGATTACGTATGACCAGAAACGACACTGGTCAGGTATGTAGGTAATTGAATTATCGAATTAAATATAACCAATGTTCAATAAATCCACTTTATCTCGTACTCGTATATATATATATATATATGTTATAATCATACCTTAATTACAGCGATCTACATGAAAATACTAAAAGTCTTTTAAAGAAAAATATGTTCCAACTATTCAACTGAGTAAGCGGATGTACGTGGTTTGAGGTAGTTCAGATAATGCTCTCAATGCATAAAATGCTTACAAAACTTTATTTTAAAATGAATTTATTATCATATTCCAAAATTGTTATTCTTTATTATTTTGGTGTAATTTTACCACTATTAATGTAATTCTACCATCAGTTTACAACAAATCTGCCAATTTAATGATTCAAACTACTACAACCTTAAGCAGTTCAAATATTAATTGATCTTATTGACGTTTTTTATTCAAAGTTTGAGTACAAAGGGCACTTGCTTACATTGTCATTATTTTAGCCTCAAAACTGCCACTTAAAGATAAAGGTATGCCTTTAAAAACTGCTTATCGCAATCATTTTATTTGAAGAATGAATACGAGAATTTTAAACATGAGTACTGTAATACGAAATGTTTTCTATATTTACGAGAAAAACGTTTTATGAAAACTCAGATATCTTTTTAGCTTCGGTAAATGTAAATCTACTCTAATTTATATGTAAGTGTATTTATTTGGAATATAATGCTGTTATTCTGTGGTAGAATCACGGTGGGCGCGGGACGGTGCGACGGGCGGTGACCAATGCGCCGCGTGCGGGTCAGGGGGCTGGCGGGGCGTGGTGCGGGGGGAACTTACACGCGTTGAGGCCCCTCATCGGCACTGCGGTTTCAAACGCGCGTGTGAACTCAGACGGTGCGCCGCGCGTGCGTCGCTCCGGCTCGAGTCACCCTCGCTGTAACCCGCGCCGCCTCGTTCACTTGACCATATCTATGCCTACGACAACATAAAAACGATCTACACAAAGGCTGGCTATTTTGGTGTTGTCTTTCTGTCTCGTTATATGGTTTATTCGGCCCGAAGTACGTCTGCACATCCACTTAGGTATAGTTTTATTAATGTATATTTGTGCGTATACGGATTTCCCTTATTTTGGTGAAGTCGATTGTACCTACGCCTAGGTATTAAACAAAAATACGAAAACATAATTTGAATTCGAAACTTTGAATTTGCTTATAATTTTACAATACCTTCTTACGCCACAGAATAATTAAAATTTTATTGATTACTAATAAGAATATTATTAATAAGACATTGTTAAAATATAGCTCATAAATAGATATGAGAAAGAAATTGCGCCATTAGACGTAAACTAAAAATATAATGTCTAATTAATTACTAATTACTAACTTAAAATTGATATATTTTTTGCAAATTTATTAGTGTTCATAATATATTATCAGGGTTTGAGGTCATTATGAGAAGATCATTACAGATACCACTATCCCACAGCCATTCGATGCTTATGTACCTACCTATCTAGTCCTTTTTCGTAAAGACTGCTGCTTTTTGCAGAAAGTTAGAATGTTAAATAGGTAGGTACCCATAATATTTAATGGCAGATAACTGATAGCTCAAAAACAAGCTCAAACTAAAGGTTATAGGGATACAAATCTGTTGATAATATTGACGTGACAACGTCTTAAATTAGGTTGCGGCTGGGAGTCACTTTGAAAAGTGTAACGCTCGGTAACGTAACGATGAGTCACCGAACGAGAGAGGCCCGCCGAATGCCTTGCGTCTCTCCACCAACTATGATCGGTCTGCGCGCGCAGCACTAGAGAATTAGTGCATAGCTTGCAAATGTATTGCAAGTTATTGTATGTATATTTGTATATAAATACGTATGTATGTGTAAAGGTAAAATAAAATTTTGTTAATATGAAATTCAGTGCGAGATTCTTTGTATAAATTAATGTTTTAAATATAATTCTTTGTATAAATAAATGTTTTAAATTGTTACTATTATTTCATCCTTCTTCCTACTATACGAATGAATATTCACATTAAAATGATTTTACCATTCAAAGTCGTTGTCACGTAAAACTTTCGCCCGTATACCGACTTTATTTTTAAATCATCGTATCCCATACGTTCCCATCCCATCATTAAGAAAAATAAATGTGAATATTTTTCACATTTTCAAAATATTCACATGAAATGAAAAAGGAATTGTTTTTAGAGATACTATTTATAAAAATTTACTTGCAATTTGTCTTTTAAAATAACGCTACCAATATTTTTTTTTCGCCGATATTTGCTAGGTATCCTACTTTTCAATTTGAATCACAGTTATTAGGATTATCCTTAAGAATATTTGCCAGTATTCTTCGATTGTTTTGTTAGATACGTATACGGAACATCATATTAAAATCAGTTAGGTGTCTGTCCGCTCATCGCAATTTTTTATTGACCTCTTGCGTAGTAAGAACTTAATAAGTTTGAAATTGTATTTTGTTGTGTTGCATCCATTTGCTTTTTGGCTTTAACGAGCACATTAACTCTCGATCCCGATCGTTTATATTATTCGTTATAATTATAATAGTTTTCATTGAGAGAATTCAATCGTATAAATGGTAATATGATTGCGTTGATTATACATTTGGATAATAATATCGTCGGACAATTATACAAATTCTTCTATATCAAGCTTCTAAACCAATTTTCAAAACAAATTTTCCAGACCAACAGCATTATACACCTTTCCAATCCATCTTTTTTAATTGAATGCAGACAGAGCATCTTCTGTTGATTAAAACCGTTTCCCCCTCCCCCTTTTTATTTTAGGAACTAATAAAGTTACACGTTACCAAAACAGGTCTAAAAGGAAGACAACCAATTAGATGACTGGTGTATATCCAAAAAGTCCCTCGTTTTGAGCGGCGTATGCGCGGACGTGTAGTCATGGTAAAACAGTAGCCCGAGGGGAACGAAGTTCGGTAGCTTGCTACTCACAGCAGTAAAAACTATATTCAGAATTTACGCCACTTTGATCTCGTAAGGCTACAGACATCTGGTAACCGATCACAAAAAAAACTTGCTATCAAAATTTTGCTTGTAGACACTTCTCGCAAGCTTCATTTTGGTAGCGGTTTATTCATTTTGAAACAGCCACACGGTGTTCCAATAATTGGCCTTCCTCTTGAATTAAATTTTTCACTGCTAACACTATTTCTTCGATAACAACGTGATACAGTTTGCAAAGGGCGGCCATTTCTTTTATCCTCTGCCAAAGTTATTTGACCGCGCTTAAATTCATTGAACCGACGGTAAACAATTGCTTCAGAAGAGCGTTTGTTTTTCAACGTCGCTCGTGGTCTTCAAATGATCCTTCTGGTTTCATTTGACATTTACAATCATGTGAAAATCACTACCGAAAAATATACTCGTTATAGATTAATTTTTCAATGAAATAGAATTTTTAAATATTACTGATTAGCTGCGTTCCACAGTTTCACCCGCGTGGTGATGGAACATTGTGATAATGATGATAGAAAGTATTTTTTTTTATTATTTTACAATGTTTTTATATTATTCTGCTATTCGAGACGGAGACAAATCCAACTAATTAAAAATCATGAAAATGGATCCAGCCGTTCTCCAGTTATAAGTGTTCGAACAATTATATTGTGTAATTTATGTGAATTGGAACTAAGTATTTTTTATTATATTCTCACTAATAGGTATTATAGGTATTATAAACGCTATCATTTTGCAAGGATAGATAGGTACGGATGTATATGATGATTGATGGTAATGCAAAAGTTATATGTAACTACTGCAATATACTCCTATAAACTATGTTAAACGATTTATTTCGGTCTGTATAAACATGCAGATTTGTCGATTTAGGAACGCGTGAGCAAGCCACGTAGAGCTGGCCATGGGGAAAACATGGCGTGCTCAAATGTATGCCTACTAGTTAAACCTTTAGGGTTTGACCCTGCTGCAGGACCGCACCATAACATCGCTCACTCGGTTGTCTATCGTCATAAGTATTCAAATATTTATCCAAATGATGTAGTGTAAAACACAAAGTTTATCTACTTTAAACACCAGATGCTATAAAAGTATTTATTTTGATATAAGGATCAATTTGTTACTGCCAAATGTGCATTAGAAATGAATTATCAATTTTATTGTATTTATGGTTCACTATTCGGGCAATAATGGCTTACACAAAAAAATATAGATATATGCTGTCGCGGGCTTTTTGTAGGACTATTTAAGATAAACATTTCCTTTATACATTATATACGTATAATTTTAACGGTTTTTGGGGCGCACGCCAGAATAGCTCGCAGGTGACAGATTTTTTTCCTACTTACTTGATACTTATAATTATATTTTGGATAATTCATACTATATCTTTATAAATAATAGCCTATGCATTATTCTGATGTGTAAGCTATATTATTGTAAAGTTTCATCAAAATCCATTTAGCAGTTTTTTCGTGAAAGAGCAACAAACATACATCCATACATTCTTACAAACTTTCATGTTTATGATATTAGAAGGATAAAAAACACAGAATATGCGGTTTAGGCAGGTAAAAGTTAATTTTTTTTTAATAAATAATTTTGGTTCAGCATTATATTGTCTATTAATGTTTTTTAATGTTATTTATCTATTGTTAAGAAAATAATTATTAAAAAGTGCTAAAAAAATGTGGGAGATTCAAAGTAGTTAGAATGCAACGTTATTGGTCAGATGATCTGACCAATAGTAATGCAGCCGGGTGCGAGGTTAAAGTCTATGTCAACAAAGCGATATATCGGCTTTATGAAATTTATTGTAACTCTAGGTACAAGAAAAAACATCTTATCGAGTGCATTACTTATTGTATTTTATATATAGGCACAATACAATACTTATAAATGGGTTTTTTGGCTTATTCCATAATAATCGGAAAATACAAAATCGACAGTGCAACACTTCCACAACTTGTTTGTAAATGACGAGCGTTTAAAATTCCTAAGTCTCTTTGATATTTTCAAAAACATTTTCTTACCGTATTTTAATTTTTTCGTGCTATATATTTTTTTTACAAAAATATAGCGATAGATGCTATCGTATAAAAATATTAAAAAAATAAATTGTATTTGGAATATCAATATCTTTATTCTTAAATGATCGATTAACTCAGTGAAAACCAACCAATGTCTCTTTGTCAAAAATGATTTTGCATGGCCTGGTATTGCTCTTACGTGAAATCTATGTTTAGGTCATGTAAATGTTTCAATCGTATAAACATTTAAAAAAAACTTTGTCATTTTAACTATGTTTATACAATATCTTTATAATAAATGACTTTATACAAAAAGGTATCTGAAATAATTACACATTTGTTACAATTTTTATTGGTACATATAACAAAAACATTTTTTCACGACCCTGAAATGAGTCTTCATGACCTACCATAAAAATGTTTAATGAATGTTATATTGAATTTTACTAAAGATCAAAATATTAATTATTATAAGGATTATCTATAGCCCTAAACAAAAATAATATAAATTAGTTGGAAAAATACCAAATATCAATATGGAACAATTGGAAATACTAAAATTTAAGGACATACGTCATTATATAGAACTAAACGGAGAAATTTATCGATTTATGCATAAAGTCAACACTTTAAAATAATATTTCCTAGTGCAAAGGCATAATAATATTTACTAGCACAATGATACTATTGGCGAGCCTATACTAAAGTTATGTTGATTAAATTTACTAACCATTTTTATTTCAATTTCTATAAACAAAAAAAAATACCGGAGTGAAATTGCGTATCAGTTGTCGAACGGAAAAATCAACAAGTTTATAGTGTACATGAGCACTATAAAATGTTGATGTTCGTGCTTACTTGCGTTAAGACATCGTAGAAAGGCCGCAATTCCATGAAAGATGGTACTGTAAAATTTTCACATAACGTGCATCTCGTCAACAAAGTTTCTCAAGTCAGTTGGGCAAACACAACATCCAAACATTCCGCTCCGGCATGGCGGCGCCTGGGGGCAGCTCTGTACGGTTTCCGGCTGTTGACGTATATTTCGTCCATCGCGGAAACGAATTCCTTTTCATTCGCCATATTCCTTCAATCCTTTCCCTCCGCTGTCGCCGTACGAAAACTCGTCATTCTATCATTCAAATAACCACCGTCACACGCTCACAGACGAATACATCCCACGTAGGTTATTATTACATGGTCCTTAAGGCCTATTCGACGAATCGTCTTATTCCGCTACCTTCATAATCTCAATTCACACAGATTCTGTACATTACAGTACACTGCAACACTGGCGGACAACGTACTGTTACGTAATGACCCTGCTTCGAGGATTGATATCAAATGGAAGGAAACAGGTACAAAAGCATCCGGAAACACGGTGTCACAATAAATCGTTACGGAACCCCTTAAGCGCTTGTTGTTGATCACATTTGACTTGTGAACGCATTGATAGCGGAAACGAAACTCACTTGTCAATGCTCGTACTCTGGTATAAATATATCTCAACTAGCTGTCTAGGACGTTCTTCAAATAAATATAATCCAATAATAGATCTAGGACAAATAAGGCATAAATATAAACAATGAAAGATACAAACAAGATTTAAAGCACTCTCGAAAATTCCAAGCCACAAATAAAGGCATTTAAAATAAATATGTATAGGAATTAGCGACGAAAGAGACTACGGGATCGCGAGAGGGGGTTGTTTACGATTAGGGAATTCTATTCTCAATATTTTTTTCTCGTGGATTTTTTTTTCTTTTTATTTATTTAGCTCCCGGGTACAAATCAAAACAATACGTAATATCCGCCACAAGTTGAAGGAAAATTGAATTTTATTTTAATATTTATGTAAGACGATTACATTACGTGGATATCAAGCAAAAGTTACGAGTGTTAGACAAAACATAAAGTGAGATCTATATTGGGTAGAAGACTTACGTCCACTTTTGACTACATACATAACTTTGATATAACTACATTGACGTATAGGTACGTTGTATAACTGGATCCATTACATTATACGTTTAGGAAACGTTTTTGTTTATTTTATTAAGTTAATCAACTTATCTAAAATAATCATATTGGTTGTTAATCTCTAATATCGCTTTTTGAGTCGGCACTATTTATCACTGCTACAAATGCGTCAAATTTGTAATCGAAAGCAGTAGTAATTAGGGAAAAGATAGGATATACCATAAAGAAAGAAATCAAAGACTCACAGTAAGACTTCCTTTTTGTTCTTAAAGGTCTATATAGCTACAAGAAATAGGTAAAACATCATAAATTATGCGCAAAGCGGTACGTTAATTTAATATTTCAGAGCAATAAACATCGTCCGTCGAATCGTCAATCAAATGCCTACCACGACGTTCGACGCCCTCATAAATACACTCACGGAGTTATGTTGTGGCAAGTGCAATACATATTTCTTACTTCATGGCTTCTAGCTTGGATACAATGAAGAGTTAAAAATAAAGCCTTGTCCTTATTATGATTCTGTCCGTCTCTAATGTACGAGTGAAATATTAGTTCAATTCGATTGAAACTTACATAAATGTGATATATACCGTTGACGTTATACTATGCTATTCTATTCATATTAAAATATATATATGATTATGTAATTTCGAAATAATTCGAATGCTCATTCAGTTTATTATTAAAAATTGTATGTTATTTCATTTACGTGTTAGAAGTTGTTGATATATATTATATAACTTAATAGGTTAAAGAATTTTCCTTTTTGAATTTATGGAATTAAATCCTTTGCGCTTTTTTTTATTGTTCCACATGTTAATCTACGGATAAAAGGTTAAAATGTTTTTTTTTTTTTAATATGCCTAGAAAATACATTACTATAATTAGGTAAAAATGATAACAACGAAAACATTTTATACGGTGTATTATATTAATATTATATTAATTATTATCGCAACTATTATTGCGTATAAAATAGGTGAATAAGATAATATTTCTATTTGTTTACTTGAAAATTAATTAACGGACTTCAAAAATCAAACATAGGTAACATTTTGTTGATACAAAATTATTGTTGTTGTTAGTATATCAATTAGTGTTCCTATTTCAAAAGCTCAGAGCTCGTGTTAACCTGTAACTAAGGAAAAAACAAATATGTACCTACTTACCCATTATTACGACGATATACCACAATGGAATACGGATTGATGCGTCAATCATGAACGATATTGCTGATAATTAGATCCTCAAACAAACGTAGAGATTATTTTTTTTGAACTATTTTATTATCAATTATGTCATCATAGTAATATGTAGGTTCAATTCAACCAAATGTCAGAGTACTATAAACCCCACCAACAACAAAAATTAATAACATTTGTATAACATAATAATTATAGACTTTGTACCAGACTTAAAATTTGCGTTACTAAATGGGACTTTAAATTAGACAATATATAGATTTGGCAAAGATTTAACTCGGCATCATAAGTATGACAGTTTGACAAACTAGTGTACGAATATATGGGTGAAAACGAAATATTGTTCGGTTTATAAAGGGTATTTGTACAGAATAAAGGGTTTACAATGCACTATAAAACTATTCTAAAACATGTAAAACAAACACTTATTCATTGATCAATAGACAGCTTAGCTAATTATAAAGCCGTAAAAATAATGATACATTACCTACACTGCCATTATCACTTGCGTGAAAACCGTTTTAATGGATACTCGTAGACGTGTTTATAAAGAAGGAAATTATTTCAATGAATATATTCATATACATTTATATAAATATTTTATCTTATATGTCAGGTCTTTATTGTCAGAGTCGATTTCTTACATTTTTGAACATTTAAAAAATAATTACTAAACTTTTGTCTCGCATTGTGAATTTTGAGGTACCTTTCTGCGCCTTCCCACTCGATTATATTCAATTACGTCAATTTATTAACATATAAGGCTTATTACTCTGTTTTTGGTACGTATCTATCTGTTATTTTGCGTCATATGTCTTAAGTCGCGAGATGTACATCAATATTTATCTATAGGTAAAACGTTACATCGCTAACTTTGGCGGGACGTCAGCCTTTTAGAAAACGTTTTCTCGTTAAAAGATGTGCCACAATTAAACACTAATTTCACCAGTGAAACACCAAACTAGCTATAATTCTCGATTCAAAAGTTTATTTTCAGTACATTTTTCCAATGATAAACAATAATTATAAATTTTTTAACACTTATTTGTGTGACATCTACAATATATAAATATAAAGGGAAATATTGTAACATGTTTATATAACTGATTATTATGGATTATGGCTTTTTACTAGCGCCACACTAACCCAACATTACACACTGTCTTTTTAGATACGATCTCGATGAATTCGACCATTTATTTTATGTCGATAAATTCTACTTATTACAAAAGACAATAAAAATCTAATATCGTTGTAAAATGAGTTGTAATGACTAAGTTATATTTATCACAGAACTTAAAATATCGTTTACATGGTGATGTGATGAGAGTCTGATACTTATGTTTCTAAGGTTCCTATTCTTGAAAGGTTCCTACGAGAATCTCTCACAGGTGTCACTTAATGATGTGAAACTCTAGGAATCCCACCCGACCCAAGGACTTAATTAGTGTTATGAACAAAAAGAAGACGTTGATTGGAATAAGGCTACGTATTACTTTCCATAAAAACCAAAAAGCGGTCATGCTTACACTTACTACACAAGTTAAGAGGACATAGTTTATTAGTACTCATTTTACATATAAAAAAAATCTGTGACTTTTATGCTTTTTAGTGAGTATTCAATAAAATAGTATTTTCTATTTCGTTTTTATTTTCAATAAAAGTCGACTTTAAAGAGTAAAATCTAGTTTAATACCTTCATTTTCCTTTTTAAAATCTGCCCAGTTGTTTCAGGCATAACCATTTTTTTAGCCATCTTTATGCCATAGCCATTTAGTCAGCATTATGGTTAAATGTAATCCCTTATCTGGCTCGTTGCAGCACGGTCATATCGCTTAAGTACTTATATGGGTTGGACTGTAAATATCTAAGCTTCATGCGACATTTAACTGAATTTGAATTTTGAATCGACGGCATTTTCGACTTATTGACAGATATAAAGCACAGTCTCGTCTCATTTTTATTCAGAGTTGCACAGCAGTTACATTGCCTTCAATTGTCGCTATCAATCAATGTCTGTCACGGGGTTCATACATATATTATTAAGTTAGTTGTTACCTTCCCACTTCGCTGAAAGTAAATAAAAAATTTGAAATAATTATTTGATTTATAATTTAAAGCTCGCCGTTTCCAGTGACCACTTTTCCAGTGGTGGTATTTTTTTTTTCGTAGAAACGATTTAATGTATAATCTAACTCAAATCCTTTCAACCGTTTGGACCTGATTGAATGACAAATATCCAGACAAACTTTAACATTTATAAACAGAGAAGGTTGCTTCACTATCACCATATTCGTTCTTAAAATATCTTTGCTCAAACGAATGATATAAAAAAATACTAACGACATTTGGCGCTAGAAAATTCATAACGGGTTACAAAATTCAATGTCCTTGGCAGAATTTAGCAACGAGTGTTTTCACCGGATATAGCTACAACAAGTGCAATTCAATATATTTCTACTCCAGCAATCTTATACGGTGCATAAAGTACAGGAATCAATAATTTACGGTCATCTTAATATTATGAGACCTACATTGTTTCGATAGGATTAATTAGCAATCTCTCTGCTTTACGATTACCACCCATAAAGTATTTATGCAAAAGCTTCATTCGAATATTCTATACAATACGTTTATGTTAAACAATTTCTTTGTTTAGAAACCATACATTCGATAACTATTCCTATGGGGAACTATCAATGTCACTCTTTAATTTATCATTCCGCCTGCTCTAAATCTAACAAAACTATTTAGTTCCTAAATGACAGAAAATAAGGAGTTAAAAACATAGATGTTGTATTTATTTTGAATTTTAGATTATTAATATTATTATGTTGAATATTCTGTACAATATTTTTTATGATACATATTTTAGACCATTTGTTTTTCATAACGTTTAATACGCCTACCTACCACAACAGTTCCTATAGGGTACCATTAATCCCAACTTCTTAGTTTATCATTCCGCCCACCCTACTCTAACAAAACTACTTTACTCCTAAATCATAGATGCTAGGGCTTTGAAATCAGTGATGCTTAAAACTTACATGTTGTATGTATGTATTAGTATTAACAAAACTCAAAATATCATAGAAATTAGGACTAGCCATTTTCCGCCCGCTATGCTGTGCGTAAATTAAAATTTAGCAAAGACTCTTTCTCGCAGAATTGTTTCTGGTCCCAAACCCATTCTCGAATTCGATCCTGCTCTCAATTCCAGTGCCGTTCCCAATGCAATTTTACTCCTTTCTCGGAGACTGATCCTGTTTTTTCTAATATGTTTATGTATTTATTTATGTTTCAAAATGCAATAATACGAGGAATTGACATACAATATATATAAATAGAGTAGAAAAAAATAAAGATTTTAAAGTACCATCACTATCATTAAGTATTTATTAAAATCTAATTTAAGATTGTGTAGGAGTACAAGAAAAGGCGATGATTTTAAGATTAATTTTTATACACGTTCCTTTTTAAATTGTATGAAATATAAAATTCGAACTGGCTAATACTTGCTTATATCCTATTGAAGTTGAACAGCGATATATATTAACATCACCGATATCTGAAATCATATTTGACTCACAAACATTTTTTTTGAAGCGAGAGGAAGGAAGAAGTGACGCAAGGCTCTTGAATTACCAAGTCATATTAAGCACGTTCTAAATATGTTCTCATTTCGTACTTATCCATGGATGCGAATGTCCAACTTGCATCTATCCAGCACGTTCGTCTTTTCTAAGCTTTTTGTACATCATTAAAATATATGTTTTGAATTTTGTAGCTCTGCGTTCGCAATTTTATAATTTGACATGCCATTGCCATTAGCATTAGCTCGTGAGCATTATAGACTTAGCCCTCATCTTAAGTGCGTGTAGAAAAAGTCACAAATCTTACAGTAATCTTAAAACTATTTAGGCTTAGCGAACCACATGATATCAGCTAAGCCCAATAAATAAGGTGCCTTCAGAAGCATGAAAGTGCTCGAGATGTATGTCACTATTTTACCATCTTGGGATAGGCAGTGACTTGTAGGCTTGACGGTGATATGTAGAGACCGGGCTCATTATCTCTCTCTGCTGGCAAAGCTATCACATTTCTCATTTACTTAGTAAAAATGGCAGTACCATTATTATATGCAAGTATACTTCATAGTTTTAAGTGAAACTATAACGTCGGTAATATATAGGATTTTTTGGAGCTTTATTAAATTATAGGTAGGACTCTTTAGACAAAGTTCTCCACTTAAAAATTTAGAATATAGGCTCTGGCGAAATTCGTATCTGTCTGTATATCATAGTTGTTTACCTCTGTGATTATAAAATTATTGCTATCGATTTGAATTTTTGCAATTATAATGTTGATTCACTACAAAGACCATAGCTTAAAAAGTACTTTTTTACGTTTATTGTTTTTGCAGTGAATAAATTTTTTAAAAATATTGCTTTCCCATTGTCAATTGACGTATGCGGTTGAAATTATATGAGGATATTATTTTAGTAGCTATGTAATGTAAGACCTCAATTAAATAGAGCATCAAAATACGCGAAACTGAATGTTAGAATAACTTAACGTTAGAACAAAGGAACACAGAAATATAAAGCAACTTTAAGACAAGGTGAAGATTTACGCAAATGTAGAGAGGCAGACATCTTGAGCGTCTTATAGATATCGTAAAAATGCTTATTAAAATCGATCATCAACCGTGTACTTTCACGCTCTCCTAATTAACAACATGGAAGTGTTTTCTAATAAATTAATCTTAAATATCAATCAATACATAATAAAATATGTAATGATTAACAATATTTTAATTCATTTTTTCTATATTTTTTAAGATATTAGTAAATGGAAAAGTTATCGAATTACAAATGTCAATTAAATAAATTAAACAGTTACATTAATAAATACAACTTTTGGGTGTTAACATTGTTCACCAAATAATTATTATTCATATGGGTGCTCATATATTAGGTATATACATGTATAGATATTTATTGGGTAGGTAATACCTACTAAGTTATGTACTATCTTGATTTCATTGAGAACGAAGCTCTTCGAGTAAGCTATAGGTCCGTCGTTATCAGATAAATCAACAAATTTAAAACAAAGGTAATCAAAGACGACAGTCGATGTGGAACAACGTAATTAAACTTATGCTAGGCTGACATAATATTCGCTCTCGAAGGTTTTACTCCTGGCTCCAATGCTGTTGACCTTGATCGACCGATTGAAATTCCACTGCACATATAATAAGTCGCATTATTAGATCGAGATTAGACTTCACGACAAATAGCAAAAAAGATGTCGAAAATACATTATTTTCATTGTACGGAGCGAGGTGTATAGCGTCGGAGTAGACGCGAGGGCCGGCGGGCGGAGGGCGGCGACGAGACAGGGCGAGTAGCGGCGGCGCGGCGCGCGGGACGGGGGAGCGACACGCGCGGCACGGTCACCGAACGTGCGAAACCGCAGTGAGTGAGGCCCGAGGCGCGTGCGTCCGCAACAACCTTCCTCAACGCGACAGCCACTGACCCGCGGTTCCACGCGCCGCCGCTCGCGCCCGCCGCGCCTCGCCCCGCGCGCCCGATCTTTCTCATCAACAACTCGGTGATGTATTTTTTATATGCTTGCGTATGTAAGTTGGTAACCCATCTACATATCGTCAACTTTTTATCATCGTATTTCAATAATCGTAAAACAAAGCGTAATCATTTGTTTTGTAAGTATATTTCTAAGTAGTATTCGAACATTTACTTGCTAACTATGGATAAAAATAAAATCAGTAATTTCGAAGAAAAAAATTACTTATATTAATGGCGTTGTTACATTATTTCACTTAAATTGAATGTTTTCATATAATCGGAACTAATTATTTTTTACCGCATTTACTAACGAATCTGAATGAATTTCATTTGAATGAGAAGCATAATTTGAACATAAGACATACATAAATATATTTAGGTATATCTAGATGTGATCGTTTGAAAAGTGTTTTCTTCTGCGGAAGAAATTTTTTAATGAATTATATTGGATATTAAAATAATGTTATTCGATAAACCACATTACATAATACAAAATATATAGTAGACATTATTTTATGAATAAAAACCTACAAAAAAGAAGTTGATAAAGAGAAGTAATCAGATGTTATTTGTCGTCACTTGAATTGCAACTAGTAATTTATCTATCTATTGCGAATGCATATGACATAGGTATGTTATGAAAGACTGGCTGCTTACAATTATACCTTCTATAGTATTGGTACTCATTATTGCCTTCATTTTATTGAGCAAGAGGACCTGGTAAAAAACAAGCTTTGTAAATCTCTATAGACAAGTTATTCGAAGTTATTCGAATAACTTGTCTTGTCAAAAACAATACAATGTATTGAAAAATCTGGTCGGTTTGCAGATGGGTGCGCTAGATAAAATACAGATTCAGTAATCGCATAAGCCTTTCATAACATCACGTCATCTAAGTGCTATACAAAAAAAAAAATGATAACAAAACATTGATCTATAAAAAATATTTGTATCTCTTTTTTATACAATTTTGTAACAAAATTGATTTTTTTTTGCTTAAAATCAAGGGGATAAAGTATTGAAGCCGAATATCATAGAACATTTTGAATAAAAAGCAATTACCGAATATTTCACACAAATTCACATTAAGATCTATTTTACCAGTCTATGATCATGAAGCGAAATATCTATATTTTTTAAAACAAGTAGCTCCGAAACTAACCAACAGTCTAATATCTAACATATCTAGAGAGTAATTAGAAAAATTATTAGAATTAATATTTTTCTCGTTCTGTAACATGAATGTACAAAAAAGAGACGATGCACAGTTGCGTACTATTTCGACGACAAAAAATGGGACATATATATTTTGTCTCCGTTTCACATTTTACGATATTAGTTTACAATGCCAAAGAAAAAGAAGGGAAGGAACATTATTTATCATCTGACATTTCAACCGAAATGTCATAACATCTTTAAATGTATAGGAGAACAAGTAACGATCATTTTGTTATTGAAAGACAATAAGTCCTATTTTTTTACAATTTGCACATGCAGTTCTAAAACAAGAATATCAGTAGAGTGGTTAAGTACTATTTTAAAAGTTCTCAGAACTAATTCGATAATACAGCATTTGGATGATTTTTATCATACTGATACGATTACATATTTTCATTTTGGCGCGTATAAAATAATAAAATAGGGCTTGCCTTTTCCTCAATTATCTGGTTCCTTAGATTTATAAAGTACTGACGAGGCGTAATTTATATTTCGTTAGTATAAATATTTTTATGCTGAGCTGGGCGTATCTCAAAATGATATATTTATTTTAATTATACATACATAAGGATTTCAACAAATACTTTTCCAATGTAAAATGTATGTTTCAGTTATACATCCATGAATAAAAAATATACATTTCACAAAACAATATTATATAAAGTATACCAAGAAATGTCACTATCAAACTTAAAATGAGCTTTCCTGTAAAATGAAAAAAACTAACTTACGCCTGTGTACATACGATATATGTGATAGCAAATTATTTGTATTCAATATCAATCTAATAACGTTAATATTGTAAAGATAACGAAAATAAATAGTACGTGTATCAGATTATACGTACATTTAGTCCGATGTAGGTATTATTTATTCTTTAGAATTAATTATGTTGTCTTTTTTTTAAAACTGTAAGGATTTTTTTCATACCCAATTATTTCCCCATATTTCAGCGGTCCATCTCAGTCTCTAACAGAGGGGCTGGGATATAGTACATACAGTCAGAAATTGTCAGCGATATCCTATAATAATGCTGTTTTTGATATCGTAGGTATACCGTTAGTGATATAGACATTACTCCATCTGTGTTAGTTCATAATGCACACTGAAACTTAAAATGTCATTTATAATAATACAATAATTAAGGCTTCAAGATAATTTTAAAGCCATGAACTGATTTCTTATTTATCTCTTCACGAATATACCTACTGGGTATATGCATACATAAAAATAAAAGTGAATAGTTATTTTAAAATTTAAAACAACAAAATGCATTATAGATTAGCTAATTGGATAGCACAATTTAAACAAACCTAGAAATCATTTTTAATTTCTTCGTCTGTATCATATCATTTACCTAAAAAAAACTATAAATACTAAAGACTAAATTTGTTTTGATAACTATGAAAGTGCTATTGCTATGATGTATATAGATGAATATAAGGCTATAGAACCAACTAGGTACATATTTGTTACTGACGACTAATCAAAATAATAAATAGATAACACAGGAAAATAGCATGTCTGTTGCATAATATTTTTTTCACGAATCTGAATAGTTTTTCCACTGTGTTTTTAAAAACATATGCCGTTTTTATGCGACAGCTCTAGTGCCTTAGCCACTGAAGTAATGCGATTTTTCACTAAAAATCCACATAGTTTAAGGAATAAAAATTTATTAAGTATGTTTATTTTGAATGAAATTTTCTTTTATATGCTTTTCTTGCGTGAGGTGTGTTAGAATTTGAATACTCCCAACAATAATCAGCTATCATATATACTTTCCAATATTCCCCATATCTCTCCTCTATGGTGCGAATATCCTGTTGAAACTACGTCCCTTATTTGTTGCTTAAGTCACTGAAATTTTCAGGAAGAAATTCTATATGGCTGCGAAGGTAGTGAAGTTTAATATTCATGTCACATTCAAGCTGCTGAAGTGAATAAGTAAGCTTTCAACGTGCTGAATGTAGCCATCAGACTTTCTTTCTCTCAAAAAATTCTTCATTACCCAAATAAACTCTTGCTGTGTACATTTCTCGATAGTTGTCATATGGTAGATAAACCTTGTATCATGATCTGAGGGTAGATTCGAAATCAGCGCACCCAAATTAGTAAACAACCATAGAAAAACGACATGCAACAAAAAAAGGTTCGATTTTGTTTTTATGTGTAATATGATTCATAATTTATCAAGTATATTTAATTTTCAGTTATATTAAATAACTGAAAATTAAATATACTGTGTCGTTAATGATTAACTCAAAAGGAAGTCATTAATATCAATAATTATCAATTTCACTTTCAATAATAATTAATACTATTTGGTATATTTAATACTATTGCGAACTACGGTCATGATAAAAAGAAAATAATTAAAAAAGCCTGACTGCGTAAAAGGGAACTGCAAAGATGGAAACAAAATGATGTTAAAAATGATACAATCCAATATGATAAATATATTTGTGGTCGGGTTTCCGAAGTCGGGTTTTTCAAATTTTGTGAGTATTTTTTAATTTATTACTATCTTAATTCTGTTTTAACAATATCTTAAAATTACTTTGTCGTCATTAGCGATGTAAAACGACGAGTCTATTTGCAATAATGTGATAAAGTTCTTTTATCGATTTATTGTTATCAATTAATTATTAATGTTGTACCTATCTTTTATTATTTATTTATTCTTAATTAGGTTATTTTTCTCTGATTGTATTAAGTAACGCTTTAGATAACGGTCGTTAAAATTGTTGGAAAGCAGTAAAATTCTGGGTTTGTCATTCGGTTTTAAGAATTGTATCAAAATATATTATAATTATTATTTTTCACATTTATAATATCTATTATTCGATTATATAAGAAATTTATCACAGCTTTACTATATGTTATGGAAATTTAAGTGATAATGGTTGTTAATCAACTTTAAAAAGATATAAATCCTAAATAATCATTCAAAACTAAAAATTATTAAAAAACCTAAAAATTATTTAAAAAATCTATTCGATGATGGCCCACTTAGTCATAGTCCGTTTATTTTCATTTTTTTTTCTTTTTCATAACATAGCGCATGATTGTCACAATTACTATCACGTCTTCAATAACACACAAGATTGATTATAAGAATCATTAAAATCAGCCCACGCGTTTGGTTTCCAGAGCATTACAAGGAAACAAACATACGTATTATACATACATATTTAGGATTATAAACACATTACCCTCCTTTGCGTCGCGCAGTTGGGCATAATTAAAAAATTGCATAATAATTCTTCTGTCAAAAAAATAACAAAATGGGATTTCATTGTTTACATCGAATATAATGACATGTGAACGTCTATTGTTCATAAAATCCCATGTTGTTTATAATAACCTTATTCGTTTCGCCATATTCGTCCGGACCATTCGTTCGTCTGTCTGTCTGTTCGTAGCTTAGCTCAGAGATTCTTAGTATTAGAAAGCTGTAATTTTATAGATATACATATTGATCACGCTGAGAAAGTGATAGAATAAAATCTTTCAAAAAATATTTTAAGATACCTGCCCTACTTAATTTAATTGGCTCTACAGCATCGCCAGCGACTGACTATGATTTGTAATGATCAGTCGTGTTTTTATTTACGATGCCTATTTGAGCATTTAAATAATATAAAAATTACACGAATTAATGCCCTAAGATTATTAAAAATAATCTTGATATGTTAAAATTTGTTAGTAAATTAAGTACTTATTTGTTTGTTTACGTCTGTCACACATTATATGTAAAACCTATTGATTAGAAATTATGACCGAATTTTCATGTGCAATTTTCTTTACCTTATGTTCTTATTTTATTTGCCTTCGCCTAACGTTTGTAATAAAGTAAAATAATTTACGCCCTACAAACTCCTTACTGGACAATTTTTATGCAATGTATTAATTTGATCTTTTCTTTGTCTCGAACATAGAGTTATTTCTTCCTGCTATGAAATCGAAACTCCTTCGATTAAAATA